>JARBEQ010156458.1:1374-13114 GCA_030265355.1 Tritonia tetraquetra | reverse complement strand
TGTGTGTGTGAGTGTGTGTGTGTGTGTGTGTGTGTGTGTGTGTGTGTGTGTGAGAGAGAGAGAGAGAGAGAGAGAGAAAGAGAGAGAGAGAGAGAGAGAGAGAGAGAGAGAGAAAATTGAACTCATGTGTATGTAGCATTGGTATTGCCTGGGTCAACATCTAGCATAGTGTGAATTTGCCTACAGACTTTATTGGAATTTGTCCACAATATCAGACATTCTGTGTCACTATCCTTTTAATTCCTTGGCATCTTCTACAATTTTGTTAGATGCAAAGAGAGGTTTCTCCTTTCACTCGGTGGTGTATTACGCGAGACTTGAGTTGTAATTGCTTGTTAGTATTAGCAAATTTACATGCTCGGCTGAACAGCTGTTAGAGTTAAAAGCGAGAGTGGGGAAATAATGTATTCAGTTACTATAGTGTTTATTTCGCTAATTTTATGCTTCATGAATATATGTGGATAGGTTTCAAATAGTATCTGGGCCTTACGGTATAGACCATAAACGGTATAGACCATAACTACTCCTTTGTGCGTGATGAAGATAAAAAAGTTACTAAAAACTTGTCAATTCAAGGGCGATTATTCTTGTCCCATTCTCGAGTGATTGTCGAACTGTGAATCCAGGGTAACTTTGGCCGCCTACAAGCCCTCTGTGCCATTTGACACATCATTATCTGTTAGAATTGGATGGTCATGGGACAACAATGTGTATCACCTGATGCTGAAGCAACCGTTACTTCTACTTTTTAGTATTGTCATGTGTAATGAGGAGTTCGAGGATTCGTGATGCTTGGATAAATCTAAACATTTCAGTAACAACAAGAATGACTAAAGTGTTGTTTGGTTTTGCTGCCATTACGATTGTTGCATTTGTGGTCGCTTCACAGGTAACTTCCTTATTGGCACAGAACTCAACTCAGCCGGGTTATGGAACAGAGTACAATGAAAGCAGTACATATCAAAATGAGGTGGAATATGAAGATCATTCCAAAATTTATGAACCAAAGACAAAGAAGGATTCCACATTAATTTTGGTTCAAGTGGTAAGTTGCAGTGATGAACCTTTTTTGTAAGTTCATAGAAAATGGTTGTTGGTGGACAGGTTTTATCATACAGATTAGTAACCAGACACTAGGCATGTTTTCAAAAAAAATATTCACAACTTTTAATTGTAAAAATATTTTAAAGTTCAAGTCAATCTTTGAGACTTCTATCTTATATAAAATTCTAATCTGAACTCCCCTTTGCGGTACCTATCTTTAGTCCAGATAATCCTCAGATCCCCACTTAAATCAAACTTCCCAAGCAAGACCTCTAGATCTAGTATTTTCTTGTTCTTTTCATTGGGACAGAACTGGTGACCTCAGTTTGTTTGCTATACATTCACCCATTTTGATTTAGACAAGTCACTGCTGACTCACTCACAAGAAGATACTTCAAGGAAAGAATAATGTAACAGTGCCAGAAAAATAAGCCTAAGGGTTAAGAGAAAGAAGAAAATTGATGTGTCGAAGTGGGGAATTGAACCCCGGCAAACCAACTTAGACCATTGAGCTAGCACCACTCCTTCAATTCTAAATTTCTAAGTGGCTGATAAGACGATATAATCCCAAACAACAATACATTTGTTTTTTTTCTCTTTTGCATCCGAAAAATAGTGTTTGGAATCATCACTAAATCATTTGTGCTGCAATTTCTTTTTGATGTTGAAAGTGACATAAAACACTCAATAGAAAAACAAACAAACCATTTTTCATCTTTTCTTGAATGAACTCCTAGACGACGATTCTACCGCTGTCCTATCAATATTGACCTCATTATGTGTCATACAGTGCTTTCTTCAGCGAGTCGGGTCACTCTATTTTGCCTAGACTAGAGACGAGGCTGTCGCTACTTTAAAAAATACTATGCGGGTGAGGATCGAACTCGTAACCAACACTGCTACCTGCTGAGCTACGGGGACCACCGACAATAGCGATGCAAAATTGTTTTTATATTTGTACGCAGAGGATATTTGCAATGTATAATGAAAATTCATCGGCAAATGATACTTGTAAGACTTGTTTGTGTGTTTGTTAGAAGAGAAACACATTGACACAATTCTGGTCATGTCGTGCTGGGAAATAGTAAGACAAAGGTATAGCTAGCTAACAGAAAGTGAACAAGAATATCGTGGCGAGTCTCGTCGATACTCGTGAGACACCAATTGACCAATACTGGATCAAGGTTTAGGGTGGGGATACATTTTTTTAAAACAACCTAATGAGGTTAGGTATCACTTTGTTTTTTTATGATTTTAATGTCTTAATTAGTAGTATTAGTAGAGCACTAACCGCACCATGACATTTTTTATTTTTGCATTTTGTTTATTCACTAAAGAAAGAGTTTTTATAGTATAGTTCTATCAATTTACTTTCACTTGTGTCTTCTTTTAAAGACAAAACTTTTTGGGTTTCTCTCAGGGATGTTAGTATTCCTTAAATGTAAACTTTGTTAAAAATTGACCAAAATGCTAATGTACAAAAATGCAAGCTATTTGTGGCTTGATTTGAATATGATATATTTTTACCTTTCTGATCCTTTCTGATGATGATTAGTTTCTATTTTTTGTTCTCTTAACAAACCTTGTACCCTCACTCGGCTTCAGACATAGAGGACAGGGTTCGAGCCCGCCTAGCGTGGGTTTTATTTGGTTCTTTCAGAGTTTTCATGGCTCTGCCCTAGAGATTCACATGGAATTTTCTTTTAAAGTTCTTTAGAACCTCCTTTGATATGACCTTTATAAAAAGGGTGTAAAACTTCAAACTTTAGAACTTTAAACCTTGACCCTTCTTTTTTCAATGTACCTATTTTTAACAATAGGGGTCCTATGAATTAAGCTAGATACTGACAGTCCATTTGAGCTTGAAATTGAAAATATTATGATGAAAACAACTGATGACTACTGTGGTTCAATCTCAAGTGTCAATGGTCTAATTTTATATGTCAAAATAATATCAGGGGGTCCCAGTGGCGCAGAGGTACGGTTCTTGCCTCTGAAGCGAAAGATACCGGGTTTAATTCCAGGCAGCGACACTGTAACTGTCAGGTATTTTTCTCCTTGAAACTCAGTGAAAACATGCCACTTCCCTGATCCTATTCAGGTAGGTAGGATCAAGAACCTAGTCCTATCGGAGACAAAAGATAAACTCGGAGGTCCCGTGTGCACGTTGCGCATGTTAAAGAACCCTTGTCAGTTGAAAATTAAGAATAGGTTACTCAGTAGGGCGCAAGGCCACTGTCTGGGCAAAATTGATTCCAACCACAATAGTCACAGTGGGTTGATCACCTGCTTGGCTTGATATCTTGATCCACAGAAATCCAGCCTCATAGTGCTGGCTCTACACTGTAATGGTAAAAGGGAATTGGATAAGAGAAGAAGAAAGAAGACAATATAATCAATCTTTCAGACATTCTATAATTTTTATTTCTTACATTGGATTGAATACTTGTTTTACTTTAGGTTTTTCGTCATGGTGACCGCAGTCCCCTCAGTTCGTATCCTACTGATATCCATAAAGATGATTGGCCCCAAGGATACGGGCGGCTGACACCGGTACGATGATTGGGGTTTTTTGGGGTTTTTTCTTCAGTTTTTCTCTCTCTGACTCCTACTTTTCTTGTTTTATTTCTTCTTCGGTGTATTGCTCTGGATTTAAGATTATTTGATTAGAAGATTATCAACAGGTTGTTTTTAAAATAGATTTTTTAGGAAGAGTTCTATATCGTGTTGCAGATTTATTAATTAAAAAAAAACTTTTGCTCTAGTCTAATTAGTCTGATTGCTTTTGTGTTCTTTGTATTTGGTCATGATGAGAAAAAGTTTGAGTGGTGACACAAATATACCATCAAGTGTACATGTTTGCTTTTCTGTTTCTTGTTTAGTTTTACAGGGCTAGATTTTTGTTTTGATTTAACAATTTGATAAAACAATAATCACCTTTTCCCTATAAAATACCCCTGTAGTTGTTATAAAGTTTAGTAAGACTCATCAATACTGCCAGAGACCAGCAGTAAATCCAAATATCTTTCTACAATAAGATGTTCGACTCCGCATATTTCACTACATATACTGAGTGAGGAAACTTTTAGAGTAGGTTCCCTTGCACCTTGTGTGTTAGTTGTGTCTTAGTGTGCACAGCATAGAACGCATTTTATGTTTTTGGTGCGTTATTTTTTTAAGTTCACATAATTTTGGTAAAAGGATGCATTACGACCATACCATTTTGTATCGAGTATTGAACGCACCAAAAAATAATAGAGCACCAAAAAAATAGGAGAAGTGTGGGAACACACGATGATAAAGGAACATCACTCTCATTCGTCATCAGTAAAAGTCATCAAGGCGAACATTTTATTGTAGATGATTGTTGGTTATACTGGGGTCAAAGGAAAGTTAGCGACATAAAGAGAATGGAATTATAAGGAAAGTTTTTTAGTGAACAAATGATCCAGTCAGTACCATGGTGAAAAACGGGGTAAATGAGGATGCTAGTACGGGGGGCAGTATGACATGGTTTTACTGTAACTTTGCAAAACGATTTCCTGTCTTTGTTTCAGTTGGGAATGATTCAAGGATATCAGCTTGGTCATTTCTTAAGAAAGCGTTACTCTGGATTCCTGGAACATGGCTACCAGCCAGAAGAGGTAATTATTATGATTTAAGTGAGAGCAAGAACTATTGAATACATGGCAAACACCAATGTTGCAATGTATGATTGAGGAAATGTTTGTGACTTATTTTTCTGAGGGATCAATAATAGGAATGCAGATTTTGTTGAATGGTTTTAAAAAAGATTTCACACTTTTTAAATGAGTTTTGGGTAGAAAATTTTCTGAATCTTCGTCACTGAACATGATGCTTGAAATTAATTTTTGGCTACCTTAAAGAAGATATTATGTTTTTTATTTTATTTTTGTATCTGTTTTTAATAGTTTATACAAAAATACATGACAGTAACAAATCTAGGACCCAGGAAATTGGTCGTACCCAAAGATAATTATATATAAAGGGACGATTGTCTGTTGATCAAATGTTTCTGTGAGGTAATGTTCTTCTTTATGTTCAGCTGGCATTTACAGTCTAATTCTAGCAGATTTTGTGAACTGGAACTTTCGTGTTGGTCATCAGCAGTGCACAAGCATTAAGTGTGTGTTTTTTTTGTGACTGAAAATTATTCTTTTGATTGTTACATATGTTTCTGTTGACTTAGGTCTACATTAGAAGCACCAACAAAGATCGCACCATAATGACTGCTCAGAGTGTTGCTGCTGGTCTTTTTCCACATTCCTCTGGCCTGTTTGACAACTGGCCTTTTGGAAACTGGCAACCAGTTTCTATTCATACAGTGCCAGAGAAATGGGATACGGTGAGTGAATTGCTAAGTTGATTTTACTTTCATTGACTTTGAAAGAGTCATTTTTGGTTGATGAAATTCTTATGATTTGAAATTCAATTTAAGTGTTTCGCTGACCTTTTCAGGTTTTATTTGATGAAATTGTTTTGTTGTTGTTAAATTCCTGTAGCTGTGAGCTGAGAGCTCTTAACAACGCACTGCCATTCTAATCATGCATCAAGTGTTTTAGATTGAGATTCATTTGTTTCGTTTTTATTTTTCTTGACCTGAAACCTTGAAAATTCAGTTGCATATTTCCCTTGCTTTCACTATCGAGTACTTAGTATTAATGGATACTGAGTGCTCTTAATGGATAGAGTACTCAATAGTGTCAGGTGTCGATTAGTGCCCATGCCTAGTCATAGTGACAATCTTTTAGAATTTTTGTCAGGCCCTGAATGTTGAAAATGAAAAACGCTAAAAATGTATCAAATTATTTTGTGAGCAAGTTGTTGGTATTTAAACTGGAAAAGAGAATAATGACCATTTCTTGGCCAATGAGATTTTTGTATTGATGTGTAATGTTATGCATTGTCATCTGTCAGATGTTATATCCCGCAAAGGCATGCCAGTACGTCAAGGAGCTGAAGTATGGATTGAAGGCATATTTCTATTCGAAGCAAAATATCATGAAGGACAAGGTAAATAGAAGCCATTTAGTCCTTGTCTTTAACTAATGACGCATGTGTGTTTGGGGGGCATAAGCATGAGTGAAGAGGGCCTTTCGTGTTTCAGTGCTCCTACTGTGACGCCTCGGCTGCTTTTCTAGTCTTTGCTGTTAGTTCTTGCCAGTGTTTTCTGTCTTGCGCAAATGATTGTGTGAAGGCACGGTCTTCTTTGGAGTGGAGTTTCAGTGTTTTGTTGTTGAGTCGGGCGAGGTCTCTGTTGATGACTGTGTGTAGTCACTGGTCTTCCTTTGAATCTCATAAGCATGCTTGTGGAAAAATCTGTTTGTTTTTTTTTTCTATTGGACTAATCATGTGTTGCTATGCAGTTCCTGACATAAGCACACCAATTGATCACATATTTACAAATGCTAGAGCAATGTATATTTCTGAGAAGTTAATCCCATGTTTTACTGATTGAAAAAAGTGTCTTCTGTGTGTGAGTGTGAGAGACATGATAAATTAATTTGGGTCCACAGGATTATAGGATGTGACAGGCACTGTTGTCTCTAAGTTATTTAAATGTGCCAGATAACACTCAATACTCAGGGAAAAGGATTCCTGGGCAATGAACAAGAAAGTAATTAAAGTTATATTTGCTTCTAAATCATCAGTGGTATAGCTTAAAAACAGGTTTGACAATTAATTGTTTTACTGTGTTAGAAGTAATGCAGCTTTTTAAAAGGAACATTTCAATATATAGAAAATGTTTGTATTTTGAAATTATGTGAAATTTAAAAACTTAAGCCGTTTGGCACATTGACATTTCTAAGCAGCAGGATGTGATTATAGACAAAAAATTACCCATGAGAACAACTCAGTGATGTCCTTTCAAGCCTACTCTGCCTCTCTTCTACACTCGAATAAAGAAAGGATGTCATTGGTCCATTAGTAGTTTTAGTATTTTTAAGTTTTTCCCTTTTTTAAAAAAGAGGGAAAATAACCTACTGTTTTAAAAAAAAACAATACATTACGTTTGAAATGCTGTAATTGTTCATATTTGAAATGTTTTCAACTTCCACTCTTGGAACATTATGTGGTTTGCTGTTATGAGTCATTTATTTCATCATCTTGTCATGTAGGTTTTGATGTTTGCTTTGAGTGAATATTCTGGTTTGGCAATGAATTTCACAACACTATACTCCCTGGGTGATACAATCTTTTGTCAAGTAAGAGACCCCCCTTACTTTTTAAAAAGTAAAATAGATTGTTTGTTTCAGATTTTAGCAATTGTCACGCTCATGCCTCTAATCTGTTTATGAACAATTAGTGCTATAAGCATGCTGCACGTTAAAAATAGATTATTAACCTTTCCAATCCCACAATGGCCGTCAACACCCATTATCGGTCTAATCCAGTAACAACGGTTAACGCCCATTATCGGTCTAATCCAGTAACAACGGTTAACGCCCATTAGAGATATGGTGTACAGGGCTCGGAAAAGGAAGCAATTTATTTAAAGCCAGTGTGAGGTTGAAAATTAGACTAGAAATAGGTCCGAGGGGGTAACTGTGAAATTTTCACTACAATATTTTCAGTCAAAACAATACAGAGATGGAACAGGGCAAAGCTTTCAATTAATTTTCTTCAATGTTTAGGCAACCAAAATGTCAGACTATTATGTATAGATGGTGTTGGACATTTGATGGTTGGATTACAAAGATATGATTTTCGTTATGAATCTAGAAAAGATTGATAGTGGTGACTCAGACAGTGAATATGATGAGTCGACCTGAACCAATTGAAAGAAAGGATAGAGAGTGGAGTAGAACTTTGTCAGAGGTTCAATTCGGAAGAATCTATGATATTCATGTAATACAAACAATTTTTTTGTGTTCAGAAAACATAGAACAAGCACTTTTGAAAAATTAGTGCTTTACTATATCTAAATACATGAGGCGAGGTGGTCGAGTGGACTAGACAGCAGACTTCCTTGGGTTTGAGTCCGGCTTCAGGCACTTCATTTTTCCTTGGGCAAGAAGCATTACTTAGTTTGTCTCACTCGACTCGGGTGTAGAAATGGTTACCAATTCTCAAATAGACCAGTTACTATCACACTACCGAAACCAGGTTAAGCTCTGGCGTTATGAGCCTAAAAGCCTCTTAAAGACATCCTTTTTTTTTTTACAACAAATACATTCATGAATATTGGTTTGATGAAACATGCAAGGTTGGCTGGAAATCAGGGTGTAAAATTCACAAAGGCCTGAGATTGAAAAGGTTAATGTTAGTGCATTGTGCAGGAAATTATTGCTTATTGTGGAATTTTTTGTCTTAGGAAGGTGAAGGACCCTGACAGATGTGTCATCAGTTGCATGTGTGCTCTTTTCATAATTACGAGTGAAAAAAAAAAAAAGAAAAGAAAAAGATAACCTAACCTATCTTTGTGTTATGCTTTGATTATAATCTGTATTGACATGTAAATTTGTGAACATTACTTTATACTGTGTGGTATTAATATATTCCCCATTTGATCATTATATTTTATATCCTGATAATTTCTTTGTAATCACTATATGATCACTCCCATGTGTTTGTCAATAGAAAGTCCACAATATGAGCCAGCCAAAATGGATGAGGAAATATATAGAAGATGAATTATTGTCGTTTCACAGTCTTCTTCCAATCCTGATGCCAGAAGATGCCAAATATTTATCAGGTATTGGGATCAATGTTCCCTCTAATTTTTTCTAGTCTGTGTGTACAAATTTTTGGTGTTATGCAAGTATGAACTTCAATTGGATTTAGGAACTTGAAAAAAAAATATGTGTGTCCTGTTGTTTTTCATTGGTGTGCGTTAACATTTCTCAACTGTGCGCACCTTTTCTCCCTGGTGTGCCCGTGCACACACGCACAGCTTAGAGGAAACAGTGATTGGGATGTGAGATGGTGAAAAGATACAGAATAAAGAAGAAGTTAAAATCCATTTTGTTTGCCAAGACTTAGTTTACACATCATAATTCAGTTATCTCTTTAGAGGCAATAAAAATTGCTACTGATGAAATCAGTGTCTATGGTTTCAAACTTCATTTGTTATGCACTCGTTATTGATCAGAGTTCATGAAAGATCTAGATAAATTGATAGAGAATTTCAAGAGTTATTGAGTAATTGAATAAAGAAAATACAATTTGTACTAAACTCATGAATTGACCATAGGGAAAGATTTCAATCAATCAGAAAATCTCTTTGTTGTTTTTGTGTTCTGGATTCTGATTTATTGAGCAAAGTGATGTTCCAGAAACGATCAATGTTTTCTATGAGTAGTTCTCGGTTGTCTCGTTTCAGCATTCAAAATTGATTGTGAGCATCGGTAATGCACATAAAAGATCCATTTAAAGTAAAAATGTATGTAAGTAAGTGAGAAGATACTGTTTGATTGTAAAACAAGTCATGATTCAAACCTTACGACAAGTCGAGCAATGATGCTAACCCTAGACGACCTAGAAGATGCTCTTTTGAGGATAGAAAACATCTCCTTAGATACTACTTTGCCCAACCCAACGATATCTCCTTTGTCTTTTGGTATGGTCAATTGTTGATAGAAGATAATTTTCTAAAATGTCTTGTGAGATTGATTTTGTTTTGTATATTATCTCTAATTCCCATTAGCTCAAAATATATCAATATGCTTATTTACACGATGGGGCAGAAAATATGTTTTTTTTAAAATGAGGTATGTATGTTTTGTTTATATGCATATTTGCCTAGGCTGTAATTTTTCAATACCTTTTTTCCCCATGTTCCATCCTGATCCAGGTCTTTTATTAGAAACAATGATAAACAACATGCTGAATAAAGCCCACCACGAAGCATTGGATAAACACAAGTTGTATCTTTACAGTGCAGTGAGTTTTTACTACTTTTACTTTAACCCTAAACCTGCAGAATTTTCCCCCCATGTTTCAGAGAGAAATGTTGTGCACAGAAATCTATGTCTGACTGTCTCGCTGTGAGTCCCTTAGCAGTTTAAGGGTTGATAGTGAATTAGAGAAGTTTTTGTCATTGTACTGGGATTGGTTTGTTTGTTTGTTTGATCGAACCCCATTAATACCACAGAGCAGTGTTGGGACCAGCCCTGTGTTCAGCTATGAAAGGCACACAAGATACTTGCCATAAATGCAGGCACCACGACTGAACACAGAGTTGGATCAGAGAGTTACAGATCAGCAGGTGATCAGCCCACTGTGTCCACAACTTTTTACTGGCTCCATGAACAATACGCTGATCAGTATTGATTAAAGACAGGCCAATAAACAAATTACTGTAGCCCTTGTGGGTACCCCTCAGCTATTGATAAAAACTGGGAGGTTCTACCACTCTGGGCATGTTTAGTTTGCATGTAATGATGTATTGGTTTACTTCTTTTTTTCCTTGGTCTATTGACATTCTGCGTACTTCATGAGATTTGGAAATAAATCTGTTTAACAAACCAACCATTCCAGCATGAAGGCAACATCCATTCCCTATTGTCGTTATTGGGAGTGTTTCACCAAGACATGGTCATTCCCTATACTGCAGCGTTGATCTTAGAACTTCACAGGATTAATCACAAGTTGTATGTCAAGCTGCTGTACAGAACGTATAATGACTCACCAACGACGACACTCAATGTTCCAGGTAGTTTTACTGTCCCTTTCTTAGACTTGAGAGGGTTTCTTTTCTTTCTTTCTTTCTTTCTTTTCTCTTCATCATTTCTGGTTTACCTTTCGATGTAACACACATACTTTGTAAAATCACTTGGAAGGAGAATTCTTTGTTTCGGGGGTTGTTTTTTTCTGTGCCGATACAACAGCCTTTTCTTGTTTTGTTTATACAATCCGTGTTTTTGTATGATTACTTATGTAAAAATAGCAACATACTGCTTAGATAAAGGTGGATTTCCTTATACCCGAAAACTTGCATCCATCCAAATTGGTTCACTTACCCTTTTTCTTCAATGAAAGTAAAGGGGTTGCAAATTAAAATAGAGGAAGCAAACCAATTTTTGATTGATGCGAATTAGTTTGCATGGAAAATTCGGGTAACCCACTTTTATAAATGCTATTGACATCATATATACCGTAGATTCAGCAGGGTTGGTTAGACAGCAATATAACATGTGTAAAACCATGTTTTATTATTTTCAACATCACCTTTTTTAAAAACTCATGACCACAGTTGAACTCACTTGCGAAGTATCATGTACGTAATACGTGATGTCCATTAGCGCTAAAATGGTGGGTCTTACGGAGAGTGTGACTAATAATGAAAAGCCGTAACTTAATAATATTCACATTATTAAACATGCGTGATCCGCACAATCCTGTTTAGGTATGGTTATGTATGTAAAAATGGCAAAATAACAGGTGCGACCAGTCAACATCGTGAAATGTGCTCATAATTCCATCTGACTTTCAATTTTGAACGACCTTATTTATAATCACTTGTTTCTATGTCTGGTAGAAATTTTTTGGATTTGTTTGACAGGTGGTCAGATGAAGAGAATTATGATTATGATTCAGACCTAGATCCTGAAAATATGCCGATTGTGGGTAAACAAAGGAAAAACAGCCAGTTTGGTTGAATGAATCATTGTTTTGTACTGTGAATGAATCATTGTTTTGTACTGTGAATGAATCATTGTTTTGTACTGTGAAT
>JARBEQ010156348.1:0-17500 GCA_030265355.1 Tritonia tetraquetra | reverse complement strand
AACATTTGAAGGAGAAGAAGAAGAAAAAGAAAAAGACGAAGAGGAGGAGATGGTTCGGGTGGGGATGATAAAGAAGGAGATGAGCAAGAGGAGGAGGAGGAGGATGAGGAGGAGAGTGGTTGAACCTCTCAGTTAATCATTAGCTGAGGGGGTACCTACAAGGGCTACAGTAATTTGTTTGTTGGCCCGTCTTTGATTAATACCGATCATGGCTCATGGTGCCAATAAAGAGTTGTGGACACAGTCGGCTGATCACCTGCTTGTCTGAAACTCTCTGATCCAAAGAGTTTCCGGCTCTGTGTTTACTCGTGTTTGGTGGTTGGGGTGTCTGCATGTAAAGCATGTATCTTGTGTGTCTTTCATGGCTGAACATAGGGCTGGCTGCAACACTGCAATGTGGTATTAGTGGGCATCGATCAAACAAACAACAAGATTAAAAGTTCTACGTAATTTCAAGAGTCGTGATTTTTAAAACCTTTATTCAGTCACAGAGCTTCTTTGTTGTATTCCTGTTTAATAAATCGTATCTAAAATTATTGACCACAGATAACACGGACGTGCCATAAGAAATGCACCCAACTGTGCAACCAAGGGGAGTGTAGCTGCAACACCGGATACCAGCTCCAAAGCAATGGTTACTCTTGCGAGAAGGTGGAGTGTGGGGAAGTGCCGGGTCTCCTCACTTGTGCCCCTGGGACTAAGTTTGGGATATCTTGTTTTAGCGTCACCAAAACATGCAATGTAATTATGTACAGTGGAAATCAGTTAAACCGAATCTGCGTTTTGCATTTTCAGCCAAATTGTGGAACTATGACAATGATTAGTCAGATTAGTTATCTGAATACTCAAATTATAATTAACTGATATCTAGATTATAATTGAGTTTAAAGGAGTTCGAGTGGCTTAGGGGAATGTATACATACGTTATGGACGCCCTGTATTATCAAAGACTATTTTTGGCCAACTCAAAGTTTTTTTAATTATCATAATTTGTGTCTTTCTTATATTCCAATCACTAAATTTTACACTGTCAAAAAATCATCCACACGGACATTATTTCAAGATGCTGCAGTCGTTCCTATTCATATTCATATCTCATCTGCAGAGAACGGACTATGGCGGTGTGTGTGAGGGGTCATGCAGTGGTGCACGTGTACTCAAAGGCAGTCAGACATTCACAACATGTCAGGAAGATGGTGAATGGTCAAACCCGAAATTCTTTTGCGGACCACAAAACATAGCACCCGTGGATGTAGGCAATTTCTCAATTGTTTGTTCTTATTGACTCAGTACATAGTAAACGGGGGATTTATTTTTATTTAAAGAGGAAAACGAACGTTAAGTGGCAATGAATCATTTATTGTAGCCTACTTTCTTTTACAATAGTGACAATATGTATTCTCAGATCACAATGACAAGTCTGTACCTACATTGTATCAAATAGTTTAAGTAATAGGGACGTGGCTTCTATTTTTTTCTTATCTATTTCGTGAAGAGATTTCATTATAGTGAACACATTTTCTTGAGATTTGAACTGACATTCGATTAATTTCTTATTAAAAAAGGTTTTATTCTTGACTTGATCTACTTTTAACCAACGTATTTCTACACAGATAAGTATCAACACAGGAGAATTGTCAGAACTTGTGGGAATAGATGAATGCTTTGCTAAGTTGACAACGGAAGTGGATAATGAACGTTGGGACAAGCATACCTACTCTTTTGTGGAGGAGCCTTCTGGGTTTCTCAAAATGAAGGGGAATCGTGTGTGTGTTAAAGTTCATCTTGATTACGAGACGTCAAAATATCGAACGTGGGTATACTCTTACAATGATCTACCCCCCACCCCCACCCCTTAAATATAAGTGCATGATATATCTAGATAGCAATCAAAGCTAAAATTATCTGTCAATCCTTTTAAAACATTTTTTGCAGCAACTTGGTTTCACTGAACATTCTAATTGATAAATGCATGGAATTAAGATTTAAAACAAAATGACTTTGAATTGAAATATATTACCTTATTTGCACATCAGCACGGCTGTTATTCAAACATATTTTCTATCATGCTCTCTATATATTTTCATTTTGGAAACTATCATATATTTGCAATTTTGTCCCAAAAAAAATTTGTTAGAAGGCGGTCTTCCTGTCTTTTCTAAGACATCCTTGCTTTTTATGGAGGGGTGGGGGGAGAAGTAGAGATGGAGAAAACCCATTTCATTATCAATATTTGATTGAACAAATTCTGAGACTTACATAACTGAAGTGAATAAATGTATTTTGTTTAACACAGGTGGAATGCTACAATAAGATCTACAGACCTTGATGGTTTAACAGTGGACAAGGAATTCACATTTACCTTAGTCAACAACAATGATCCTCCTCGCTCAGCAGTGGTGAGTTATTGATTGTGCATTGCATGTTTTAAGAACCTTGGAGCTCATGTGGATGGTGGTTACCTGGTTTGGCAGCATGAAGTGGACGACAATTTGTGACTTTTTGGCCAAGATGCTAATTTGTTGCAGTTTACTCTCCCCCAGTCTCACTTGAGAATTGGTACTCATTTCTACATTTGGGTTGAGTAAGGCAATTCGAGTGAATGAAACAATGAAATGCCTGAACTGGGACTCAACCCCTTGACCTTCACCGTTGCACAAAGTCGGTGCCTGGACGTGCTGTCAACTGGTCGTCGTAATTACTTTGTGGCAGATTCGAACCCTACTGATGACCAGAGCTGCTTTTTTTAAAAACAAAACTTTTCAACTCTTATTGGTACTTTTGAATGTCTTTCAGAATTCTAATTTCTAATCAGGATATCTTGCAATCATCCGGTTCTAGTTCTAGTTCAATTTTGACCTTCGTGATTTATGAACATGTCTCCAAGGCGCCACCGCGAATAATACAGACTTACAACAGACAGACTTACAACAGACAGACTTACAACAGACAGACTTACAACACCCGAGGGTGGCACTGATGAGTCGAGAACATCCACAGCAGACTGGGTAAGGATAAGGGCATATTTAGGAGCATGGAAAGCGGATGGCGATCTGCAAAGTATAGCACAGGGACCAAGCTGAGGCTGTGCCAGAGCTGCGTCCTATCTACGTTCCTGTATAGATCTGATGACAGAGGGAGACCTGATGAAACTGCTTTCCTTCCACACCGCATGCCTGCGCAAGATCCTTCCACTCTTCTGGCCCCAAAGGAAGAATTGCTAAGAAGATGCAAACAAGAGGTTATGGCAACCATCATCACCAAGAGAAGGTGGAGTTGGATTGGGCATGTGTGCTGAAGAAATAATCAAACTCAATATCTAGGACAGCATTTCACCGGACTCCGGATGAAAAAAAGAAAGAATGGGAGACTACGAACAACCTGGAGAAGAACAGTGGAAATTGAGATGAAAGTCTTGCATCAGACGTGGGGACCCTTGACAAAGTCGGTGCAGGACGGGTTGATGTGGAAGGCCTTTGTTGCTGCCCTTAACACCATTGGGTGTAATGGGTTAATGATGATGATGATGATGATGATGATGATGATGATGATGATGATGATGATGATGATGATGATGATGATGATGATGATGAACCAGTCTCAAGATATTTTGTTGAGTGGAAATGATTAAGAATGTTCTTTTTTTCTTTTTTTTTCTTTTATCTCTTTTTTTTTGTTTTGTTTGCTCGTTTCTCAGCTTCATCCACACATAATTCCCGAGAACAGTATGCAAGGTACTGAAATTGGTTGTTTTACGACCAAAGATGATGATGAAGGACAGACATTGACTATAGTTCAGCTGACAAGCAAGGACCTATTTGAACTTTATCAGAAACCTGATGGGACTTATTGTACTAAGGTATCAAATAGCAATTTATTGCTAGAAGAATTTTTACTTAATACTTGGTTGAACTAAAAATGTTAAAATCTGCATTATTCACTCCATATCTTTGTTTGTTTGTTGATCGAGCCCCATTAATACCACAGAGCAGTGTTGGAGCCAGCCCTATGTTAAGCCATGAAAGGCGCACACTATACCTGCCATAAATGCAGGCACCAAATACGACTAAACACAGCGCCGGAAACTCTTTGGATCAGAGAGTTTCAGACAAGCATGTGATCAGCCCACTGTGTCCACAACACTTTACTGGCACCATGAGCAATATACTGATCAGTAGCAATCAAAGACGGGCCAATAAACGAATTACTGTAGTCCTTGTAGGTACCTCCTCAGCTATTGATAAAAACTGGGAGGTTCTACCACTCTGGGCACACCTAACTTTGATAAAACATTGAAAATAAGAAATGGCACATCCTTTGAGTACCGATATCTAAAGCCATTCTCAGTTTTTACATAATTCACATGCAAAGATTATTTCTAACCTTGTGAGAATTCGTGTACATATTAATTTATCCGTTGCGTGTGAAACATACATCATACATTAATTTGACTGATCCATATATTGCATAGCATCTATTTCGATAGTGTGCTGATTTATTAATAAATAAAGGCTCAGATGGCCAAACAGATAGCATTTGAACAGTTAGCAAGTATAGTCTTGATCAATGCCTGAATGGGTGATAACTAGGAAACACTATAATATCCTGATCATCCAAGGTTGTCTACTTGAGTAACTTACCTAAATCTGCCTACTGCACTAAAGTCAGATAATTCTTGTTAGAATGTTTGCTCTCAAGCACGCAACAGGCAGCTCTCCCTGTATGCTTCCCCAGAGAGTTGGAAAGGACTGTGTAAGTGAAGCAATGTTAAATGCATCTAGAGCACGAAGAAGTTTGTGGATATGGGCTCTATGAGTATTCTTTTTTACCTTAAAAGGTGCATCGTAATATGATTTTTTGTGAACATTTATTGTTTAATCTTACAGCTGATAGCAGAATCCGATCCACGTTGCCCTACAATTGGAGGTACATACTGTAAGATGAATTTTGAAGACTATCCCTTACAGTACTTTGCCATTCTGGTTGCAGACGACGGAATACCCTCATTAAAAGCTTATTTTGATATTAAGGTAGAACTGACAAATGTTGAAGAGCCGGTGACGGGCATCAAACCTTCTGTTGATTTCATTCGTGAAAATGTCCCAGCAGGTAAAGCAATTTCCTTTACATGTCATTTATAATGTTTAATACTTTGAGAGTAACAAAGCCGCTTTACTCAGTTTTTGGGGTTGGGGGTGGGGGTTGTTTGATTTTGGGGGGGGGGGGGGGTTGATGTGTTGTTGTTTTTTTTTTAGCAGCTTTGGGAACAATTAATCAAGTTATTAAGGGTGAGTTAGAGCGTTTTCATCTTTGATATATAGGAATTTGTTTGTCTTAATGCCTCCCACAACCACTTTATGATATCTATTATCAAAGAAAGAAAATGTGCCATTTCAGGTCAACCATTGATTACGCTTACTGCTGAGGATGAAGATAAAGACTCAACTCACAAGTTTGAAATAGTGGAGGATTCATCTGGTTTATTCAAAGTGGTTGATGATAAAATAGTAGCTACGGAAGTCATAGATTATGAAAGCCATCCAGGTTATGATTATGTATTGAAGATTCGTGTGACTGAAACTAATTCTTTGCTGTCTTCTGTAAGTTCATTTTAGAATGTAAATCAACTCAATTCTATTTACCAGAAATTTGTTTCCGGTTATATCAAGACTATTAGTTCAATGTGATGTTGATATTTGTTACCTTAATTCTTTTACTTTCATGGCTTTAAGGTTTAGCAAATGATGTATTCAAGTTGAACAAGAGGGGAAAGGTAATGTATGAACTCCCAAAAACGTTCTACGTCCCTGTGCTTTGTCCTTTTTGGGAGTTCATACATTACCTTTCCCCTCTTGTTCATTTATTTTACTTCCAGCAGCACTTATTTTATTGTATTCAAGTTGAGAGCTTTTATAGAACGCATCAGTTTAATATTTGATTTAAAACATGTCGGGTAGTCACGAGATAGATATGGATATCAAATGATTATTTATTGAGCTATTAACTGATAAATGATTGATTTTGTTAAAACAAAACTCCACCCAGAAAAGATTACCTATCTATCTGGTCAAGTGAATATTACTATCGGGGCCTATACAGTTTTTTAGAGGACTTTACTGTGTTAGAAATGTAAATAGAGTGTTTGAAAATAGAAAATGACAAGTTTTTTAAAAACTTTTAGACACTTGATTTACTATTCATTGCATGAAAATGTCTGGCAGCCGTCATGTCATGTCAGCTTGTGTTGGAAATGTGTACAACAGTAAACAAGAGCATTATATACGCCATAATGATAGGGCAACATTATTGTTGATATTTGTTTGAATTTCTCTTTTGTGTTTTCTTGTTATTTTGCTAATCCAACTGAATTTATTTCATCCTACATAATTTCTCTTTCTCCATCAGATGGAACAGTCAATATCTTTTTATGTGACAGATGCAAATGAAAGCCCTTTCAACCTTTCAATAAGTTCAACAAATGCTATGGAATCTTTTGAAGTCAATGAGCCAAAAGTTAAGGAAAATGTGGAAAGTGAGTGATAGTATCCATCCATTTTGTGTTTGTCATTTGAATATTTTAAACCAAGACATCAATACATTTCTTTTTTGATCTACACATCTTTCTGTCCTTCTTATCCAGTTCCCTGTTACCATTACAGTGTAAGGTCAGCACTCTGAGGCTGGATTTCTTTGGATCAAGATATTAAGCCAAGCAGGTGATCATCCCACTGTGACCTTTGTGGTAGGAATTAATTTTGCCCGGACAGCGGCCTTGCGGCCTATTCTTACACGGTTTATCGTCCATCTCCAATAGGACTAGGTTCTTTGATCCCACCTACCTGTTGCTGCCGGGAATCAAACCCGGTACCTTTCGTTTCTGAGGCAAGAACCGTACCTCTGCGCCACTGGGACCCCCTCATCTACACGTAGTATAATGATATTACAAAGAAATGTTTTATTGGTAACAGCTAAGAGAAAAACTTCAAATGCTCAAAGAACAACTATTGGGGACATTTCTGATTGTGTAAGAAAGATTCCCTATACAGTTTGGGACAGGATGCTACCTTGAAATCATCGTTCCTAATGTCTGAAGCTTTGGGCTTTTTTCCCTGAAACATTTGTTCACACATTTTTTATTAAAATACAATTTCTTCTGGTGTTTATAACAATACTGCACTCTCATGCTCCTTTTATGAATGATAAAAGTGCCTTTGAAACATTTCAAAGTCTATGATGGAAAATTAACAATTTTTCAACACTTTTTGTCTCTTCAGATGTTGTTGTTGGCACATTAACAGTGAGTGATCCAGACATGACAGATTCTATTCAGTTTTCTGCCAACCATGAGAACTTTACAATAAAAAACAGCCATTGTTCATATCCTAAGGTATGTCTGTTCATTTTATTTTTAGCTTAGCATATTCCATTAAACCTTTCATAACCCCTGAAATTTTAATTATTTGATAGGTTTTATTGCGTTGTAGCTAACAATTTGATATTCACATTAGAATAGTCACTGGATTCAGCATTGAATAAAAGTAAAAGTAATAACATGACAGTTCAAATACCTTTTAATGCTTGGTTGCGGAAGCAAACTGTTAGATATTAAAGTTTGTAAATCCCATGGCAAGAGAATTTTATTTTTTTAATGATCACTGCATTTTATGGTTGATGATAATCTCTCCAATTAATTATGACACAAGTCTGTTTTTACTTGTGATTCTATGCTTCTGTCATCTTCCAAAGCTAAAATAGACACATCTTACCCTCATGATAAGAATGTCATAATGAAAAGAAATGTTTCATGCAGCACATTATACAATTTCAAATTATTTTGAATTAGTTTACAAACAGATCTAAATCTATCTATTTATAGTATTTAATGACCAAATTACCAATATAGAGATGGACAAATTGTAGCGTCGTTATTTCTTTCAATATCAACATAGAGTATGGAACATAGAATTTGTCCCAATGACAATTTTAACATATTATTATCTTATTCAACTTTTGTGTAATTGGTTATTAAAGGTAACCAGCATCACGGAATAGTAGTAGTGCGTCATTAAGGAGGGTGTGTTTATAATCCTTACAGACCACCTATTGCTCAGCTCAACTGATACACATAGGGGGATTTGACTTTGAGGAAGCATCTACAGTCAATGTGGAAGTGACAGCAATGGATAAATTCAAAGTGTCGATTAAACTACAGTTTGATATTGAAGTTATTGATATGAATGATCCTCCAACAGTATGTATAGCTTCAATAAGGTTTTTATGTCATTTTACTTTATGGATGGGATTGTAGATGTGTTTGGGGATTGGAAGGAGGGGGTTGAAGAATATAACAGTTTCTTGGGTTTTAGTTTTTGTGGGGTTTTTGTTGGGTTTTTTTTTGTGGGGGGGAGCGGGTTTGGGTTTTTTTTGGGTGAGATTAGAATACTCAATTTTGGAATGAAAAATTGTTTTCACAGTCATTAAACAAAGATAACCACATAAACATATATATAAATGCTCTCAAGATGGACTTGTTATGTGAGAAAAGGTTATACAAGTCATATTTTGAATTTTTTTTTGTAGTGATCCAGTTTTTTTGTTGAGCTTTCTTTAAGGGCCTAAAACTCAAACTTATGTTTTCTATACCGGTATCACTTTTTTCAGAGACAAATTATTGTCAACCATCTAACTTATACCTTGCAAAGTATTTGAATGTATCTCTATTTATCATGGGTCATTTTATGTCTCCTGCATTTTGTAATTATTTCCAATGTAAATCTAACGTGTATTCATTTACAGGATATCCTACTTGATGGCAAGGAGACAACCATTATAGAAGTCCCTGAAAATAGTAAGGACTTTGAAATTGCAACTTTGTCAACACAAGATCAGGATAAGAATTCCAATCCCAGCTTCTTTTTGTTGGGTCCTGCATCAAGTCTCTTTGTGATCAAGGACAAAATGCTGAAAGTAAGAAATGGGTTATGAATACTAGTGAAATAAAAGGAACACTTACTTTATTTTATGATATAAGAGAATATTTGTTTATCACTTGGAATTCTATTGTTTCAAGCAAATGTCCTACTTTGTATATCAATCATTTCATTACGTGTGTTTCCTTGTTGTGACATAAAGAGGATAAATAAGGGTAAAGTGGCTGAAATTTGTTGATATAGAAACACTTGAAAAAATTATTGCAAAATACTTCACTTGGCATATTTTTACCTTTTTACCTGCAGACAACTGAAACAGCAAGAATAGACTATGAAACATTCCAGCCAACAAAATTGATAATACGTGCTGAGGACAATGGATTGCAGATAGAGAAAGCTTTTGATATTAAAGTTTCTGATGTGAATGAACCTCCTACTTCAATAAAATTTTCGGGGAACAAGGTTAGTTCATTTTATGATATTATATAATTGCTTACAGTATATAACAAAAGTATCATTATCCTCCCATGTTTTGAAAAATCATGTGAGACACTGCATCCTGAAAGAACATTTTTATACCGTTATATATATATATATATATATATATATATATATATATATGCACCGCTCACCTTGCTATACACTTTGTTTATTCATTTCTTCAATCAGCTCAAAGAAAACAGTGTGAAAGATACATCGGTCAGCATCATGTCAGCAGTTGATCCAGACAGTGAACAGAAATTTGTATATGAACTGCTAGATGATGCCCAAGGAAGGTTTTACGTGAAAGAGAATGAATTATATGTTAAAAAATCAAGACAACTATGTGACAACTTGGTAAGGAAAGCAGCATGGATAAAACCTATTGTAACATACAGCAACATGTATAAAACCTATTGTAAGACACACATGTTTCTGCATGTCCATTTTGGTTTTCTGTCTTTTTTTTTTGGTGGGCAGGGTTTGTTTGGGTTATTTATTTATTTTCTTTCTTTTTTATAAGGGGTGTGGGGGGGGGGGGGGGGATGGAGGGTTGTTTGTTAGATGGTTGACAGAAATATTCAGGTGTAAAATATTGACAGTAACTAGTAATGGCTTCAAAAGTAACATTAATATTATAAAAAGACGGAATTTGTGCATTTACTAATGCTACAACTATTGAGGCAGCAGATAGTTAAATAGATATTTCCCATGTCCGGGTTACATCTTCAATTTTTTCATTTGATTTATTCTATGACAGTGACATCATTCTTTTATTTTCCAATGTAATCATTTGTACATCTTGGTAGCGGTGTGAATTTTAATATTCAAGTCTAGAAAATGTCGTAACCAATGAGGTCTTCTCCTTCATGGTAAAATAAAAATCCCCTTGGTTAATCGCAACGTTTCCCAGGAAACGGAAATAATTCTATATAAAAGTCACTTGTGATTCTGGCTTTATAAGAGAGGTGCAATTGTCATCAAGTAGTGAAATGACCCTAGATTACTGGGCCCATGGCCAACTCCAGTTTAATCACAATTTCAGATAATCGCAAAACATTTGCTGCTACCATCGTGTTGCGATTAAGCGGAGTCGACTGTAATAATTTCAAAGAATGTCGATAACAAAATACAACTTTTAGGATTTGATGATATCCTTAAAAATCAGAAGATTGACAATTCTGTGCTTAAAATCTTTAGATATTTCTGTAATGAGTTGTATCATTTAAAAGTTTCATCTACATTCTCTCTCAGATTTGCTCTCTGAATTTTGAAAAAGACAAAGAGTTGATGGTAAAAATTGAAGTTACAGATAATGGCAACCCACCACTTAGTACCATAATAACACAGACTATTTTACTTGAGGATGAAAACGACCCTCCCTCTGGATTGAAAATCACTTCATCTCACATACGAGAAAACAAACCAAAAGGATCCACTGTTGGTATATAATCTTTTCTGGACCTACTCGCTTTTGGAAACAACATTATGTATTGTCTGGTTTTTATTCATTTGTGTTTTTAACTCTTGGCTATAATTTCAATTTGGTTAGTTTTGTATTGCATAGCATGTTGATCCAACTCCTGTTTATATAATACTGTGCTTGGCAAAAGTAGCTGTAGGCATTCAACTGCAAACTCAACCAAAATCTCTACATTGATTCCACATAATCTCTAACACAAGCCAAACACGGAATCATTAATTCTTTGAATTAAAACAGATTGTCACCATGATTGTCATATCTTTTTTAGATTTTTTTACAAAAATGACTGTAATAGATTAATAAGATATGTTCAGTCTCTTACACTTACAACTTATATAAAGTTTATTGACTGATTTAAAATTTTTCACTTTTGACTCCAATTCACAAATGTAAATTTAGTATGGCCATTTTAACCTAGATGATTAATTTTAATTAAGCAAAATTGTTTTACCTATTTTTATTCAAAAGGTGGCTGATCATCCATAATTGAAGGTGTTGGGAGTAAAATTTGACTGCAGGAAAAGTATCTAAAATGTAACCATTTATGAATATTTATTTCAGCTTTTGATATCCATTTCATTTTCTTCTCAAGGTATTTTATTGGCCTCTGATGAAGATCAAGATGTTCTGTCTTTCACTTTATTGAACCATACCTCAGAATTTGAAATTGTTCAAGGAAACCAATTGGTGTCACGCATTGTTTTTGATTATGAAACCACAAATGAATATCACATCAAAGTTCAAGTCAGTGATGATGCAACTCCTCAAGCTACTGTAAGCATTGAGTTTTATGTCAAAGAATGTTTTGATGTTGTCAAACTTGTTATGTCTTGGTTCTTGGATTTGATTGCAATAGGATTTTTGTAGTGAATTACTCTAAGCAGCTGGTGATAAGTGCTGTTTGTATGGTCTCAATTTATTCAACGATTGCAAGTTCTCTAAATTTCTCAACAAATTTTGATTTAAAGCATTGTGTATACCATTTTTGTGGATTCCCAGGTCTTCAAAAATTCATCAAATCAAACCGTCAACAGGTTGAGGATGGGAAGGGGGGTGGGAGGGATAGGGAATAGTTTTAAAAGATATAATAGAAAGAATGATATTAGAGAAACAAAAGGAGGATTTATTTCCAAGAAGTATGATAATCTTGACATAAAAATTAAGATGTCATAAGTACTGCATGGGTATTCATATAGTTTCAGATTAATATTTATTCCTACTATATTTTTCACTATTAATTAAATCCTTTCCTTGAACGTCCACAAGCCGACAATATAAACATTGTCAATATGCTATTTCTATGCAGATGTTTGATCTATGGGTACATTAAAGTTGATGATGTTTTAAGTCTCTTTTGCCTCAGCTATTTCTTCATGAAACCTTCTAATTAATTTACTATCATTTTGAACCATACTAGGTAAGTAACCATACGTTGATGTTAATCTTTCTTGAAATGGTCGACCTTCACAGTTCTAATCTGTTAAGTTTACAAAAAGATAATGTATTTCATTTTCCATTCAGCATCAATTTACTACTGGACAATAAATTATAACTGGTTTAATGCCAGGTCAATATTTTTTTCCATTATGTCATATCATAATCATTATTATGGGGTATAATGAATCGGTTACTCCACTCTTTGGAAGTGCAATTACATTTCAATTTGCCCTTTATTGTGTTATCAATTGATAAGATATATTACAATCCTCTTTTATATTTTGCAGTTTGAGGATACTATCAAGATCATGATAGGAAATGTGAATGACGCCCCACAATTCATTGGAACAAATACATTTACTGTCCATGAGGGTGTCGATATCCAATCCACAATTGCAATACTGAGTATATTGGATCCTGATGAGGATGATCCAGCTGATGTGAGACTAATCAATTATGACAAAGTATTCTTCCTCACTGGAGAAAAGAGCACATATCAGGTAGAGCAAGATCTTTCATGGCGAATTGGTAGCTGTATTCAATTTTTAAAAATTATAAAATACTTCATGTGAAATCTAATAACAAAAATTAAAGTTTATTATTATTCCTTCAACAAGAAAGAGTTAACATTATTTTTAATGACACAAGAAAACCAGTGTCAACATTGAGTCCATTGTAAAGTTGTGAATGATTGAGTAATGAATTAAAGCTTCTCCTTTAGCATGAAATATAGGCCTATATTAATTTTCAATAGGAAATGGATCAAATAGTTAATTGTAGATAGTAATATATGTATTTTGTATCATTCTTTTCCCTGTTAACTGTTAAGATTAAAGACCTACATAGGTACCACGCTAGTTTTAAATAAGAGGAACAACAAGATATAAAGTAGAAAACATTTTTAATCTAAACTTAAACATCACATATTTTTCTAAAGACATATTTTTCTGAGGTTTCAAATTAGAATATTATGGTTTTTTTTG
Organism: Tritonia tetraquetra; assembly: GCA_030265355.1. NCBI lineage: Eukaryota > Metazoa > Mollusca > Gastropoda > Nudibranchia > Tritoniidae > Tritonia > Tritonia tetraquetra. Next base: position 4,187 of record JARBEQ010156348.1, on the reverse strand, counting down.
TTGGTTTTTTGGGGGGAGGTTGTTTTTTAAACTGAGAGAAATGGAGTGTGTGTGTGTTTGTGTGTGAGAGGGAGAGAGAGAGAGAGAGAGAGAGAGAGAAGGAGAGAGAGAGAGAGAGAGAGAGAAAGAGAGAGAGAGAGAAAGAGAGAGAATGTCTATTTTTGTATTTTTGTAGCGTGCAAACATGTGTCATGTTGAATTATGTCTCCCCAAAATTATCATTGTAAAGTGCATGGAGCATGATCTAGTCATGAATCAGCACTATAGAAATGCTATGTATTATTATTATTTTGTTATTATAAAGCAATATGTATTTTGGTGTTTTTTTTAATCCTCTGATTGTATTCATATGAAGACAAAAACCTTCTTTAAAAAATGAATTTACATGTTGATAAATTTTAAGACAAGTTTTTATAAATGTTTCCTTGATAATACAGTTACCTGCTTTCTAAAATGAATGATATGAAATCTTCTCTCATTCATTACACCAGGATGGCAAAGGAACTCTGACTACAATAACCCTGACCCCCGAGATTCTTTTGGACTATGAACAACAAAAAAGCTATGACATAGATCTTGACATCTCAGACACAGATGGCTTAAAGATTGTTCACAAAATCCATGTTGACATTGAAGATGTTAATGATGAGCCAGAGGTTACTAATGCTTTTTATCATTTACCTTTATGTCATTTTAAAAAATATGATTATCATATCAAGTGGATGCTCAAATAGTGCTTCTGGTAATATTTTTTTTCTGTTTCTTACTGTTTTTAGTGTTGTAATTGTCATTTTAGTAGTTCCCAGCATGATATTATCATAATGTGTTGAAATACTTCTATTCCACAAACTAAAAAAAAATACCAGATCACTTCACTGATGATCAGTGGCTTTAATTTTGTTTGAGACAATAACTTTCTAGCTTGTGCAGTGGGGTTTTTTCAAGCCTTCTCTAATAGGGTGCATACAAACGTTATGTCTATGCTTGGCACATTAAGGATTACACAGCAAAAAAAAAGATATTGCAAAGTGTGATGATTGTCTAAGCAAAATTCCAATCTACCTTAAAATGTCAAATTATAATTAAATGCCGGCAGCCAAGCCAATGCTAATTTTATTGCCACTATTCTCCTTTGATCGCATAATATCATTTTAAAAATTTGATATTAATCATTTCATTAAATTGAATAAGTTTTAATGGCATCAAGTAAAAAAGGAAAATATGATAGTGTCAGAAAAACAGCCATAGAAGAAGAAGAGTGGTTTGTTGATCATGGGGATTGAACTTATGCCTGCAAACTGCAATCTCCCTAGCTGGAGCTATAGAGCCACATGGTCTGGTATCAGGTGTTGGGTTTGAGACCCATGGTTGACAAAGCACTTTTCTTCTTCTATGGCTATTTTTCTGACACCATCACATTTTCCTTCCTTACTTGATACCATTTATTATCATTTCAATATTTAGATGAGTATTACTTTCAAATATGTAATTTTAGCTGTCGTTCTTTTACTTTTTAGGACATTTTGTTGGATGGCCAATCAAGCTCTATACTGTCTGTAGAGGAAGAGCAAATCAAAACTCTTGGCACACTTACTGCTGTGGACCAAGATAAAGGACAGACTCATATATTCGTTATCAAATCCCAAACACATGATCAATTTGTCATTGAAGGAAATCAGTTAAAGGTGTGTGGCATTATTGTAATTTTCACTCAAATTTACAAACAGTTGCTTGATACATCATATTTTCAACATTTTGATTGAAAACCAATCTTACCTTGTGCATAATAATTGTTAGCATTCAAAATCAAATTTGTGGTTTGAAATGATTTTGTAGATTATGAGGTCCTATCGTTAATGCATTTTGCTTTCTGCGTAAGGAGTATTCGGCTAGTTTAGAGAAAATAAAATTAAAAATTTTGGTGAATGTTAAGAAAATGAAAAAAAATATCTTTCTCCACCGATAAAGCTTTTAGCCCCATTTTTCTTTCATGCATTGTATGTTTTTTGATGCTTCATAATACAAAGTGATAAATTAGATAGTTTTCATCAAGAACTTCTTTTTTTCACCATACGTGTATAGAACCCTTATCCCTGCATGCACTATACACATATAGACACTGTCGAGTGCAGGTGAGCTCTATATGCATGTAACACAGCTGGAAGATTGACAGGAGTGTTGACTTCCCACGCATGTGAAACAAATAGCCAGTAAAATAGAGCTGATTGTCTGGTTACAGGTCCTTATTGGTTACTTGTTAATAATTTATAGGGCTGATGCAGAGGAATGTATTCTTGTCCAATTCAACGGGACTAGGATTTTGGAAAAATCAACGTGACTAGGATTTTGGAAAAAATGCTCCATACACGGATAGCAAACTGCAATAACTTTGCAGTTGTGAATGCAATGTTTAGATCCTTAGACAATGATGACCTCCTATTTATGTGTAAACACTTGTGTTTGATACAACATAAACCAGACCATTACATCAGTAGATTATTTGTACATAACCATGACTAATCATCTTTATTTACTTCTCCTGTGTTAGCTTTCCAAGGCCTTGGATTATGAAGAAAACCCATCTTTAAGCATTACTATTGAAGTGAAAGATTCTGCACAAACACCACTCACATTTGAAAAAACGTTTACAGTTAGCGTGAGTGACAAGAATGAACCACCATCATCTCTTCAGCTATTGTCAAAAGAGGCAAGTCATCCTCTATTTAATTCTTGTTTTTAAGTTTCAACACAGGTTAACTTTTAGGACAGGTTAATGTTATTAATCTGTATTATATTACAGCTTCACTCTTTTGTGAATTTATATCTAGCTGGAAGAATCTAAATAATTGTTTTTTGGCAGGTTTTTGTTCTTTCTTCTTTTTTCTTTTTTTGAGTGGGGTGGGGGGGGGGGGGTGGGGGAGGGGGATATCAATGTTGGCATCATATTTCATTTCCTTTAAGTCTATTATCCTCTCAATACAGCATGTGTTTTTAACCATTGCAAAAAAGTAACATATAACCCTCATCTTTGATTCTGTATATAAGTTAAAGATTTGATAAGATTGTTTGTTTAAACAAAAGGATTTATTTTTTATCATAAGGTGCCTGAGAACAGCATTGATGGAACAGAAGTAGGACAGTTAGTCGTAGAGGATCCTGACAACACTGAAGGCTTTGATTTTACATTGTTAGACGATGCCAATGGAGTTTTCAGACTAGAAGGAGACAAAGTTCTGGTAAGCATTTTAACTACTACAACTTATTGATCCCATTGGTTCTAAATGCAATGTCTCTTGAATACAATTTAGCTGTAATGAATGATTAATCTATGAGAGCAGAATTGTGATCATAGTACCTAAAATCACTTAAAACTATTTCATGAAGTATTTTTGTCTTTAAACATCAAAGTTCACTCATACAAATTTATCTTTGTGCTTTGATAGAAAAAGTAATTCTTTATTATCAAATTGCTTTATGTGGCAAAATCTTCTCAGTTTTTTTTTATAACTGAGGGGTTTACCACCTAAGCAACAATATAACTTGGTATTGTCAAAATTTGATCACCTGAAAATGTGATACTCATTGAGCCTTATCTACCTAATCCAGAGATTTTCTAGCACCGTGTTCAGCAATGCTGATCTTTTAAAAATCTTAATTCGTCTTTTTTTTTCATAGATAATGTGCCTCAGCAGAAATTAGTGCTTCTTGACATTTCTTTCCTTCATAGGTTGTTGCTCTGAATCCAAATCAATGCAATGCTGTGGATTCCTCATCTTGTTCATTGAATTTTGAAAAACAAAAGTCATACAGCATCAAAGTAGTTGTAAAAGACCCTGGCTTTCAAGCTCAGAGTGTAGAGTTTGAACTTGCTATAGATGTCACAGATGTGAATGATGCCCCAACAAACATTGCTTTAAGTGGCAAGTATTTTCTATATTGGAATTATTTTTTCATCTGTCAACTTATCATAGAAAGTGAATTTGGATTTTGTAAAATCGCTTTGTTATGTAATAGATGCATGTACGATGAAGCCCCCACTTACTCAAAAGAACTTTTAATTGTTTATAAGCCTCCCAGATTGCTAAGATCAACATCGGACGAAACTAAACATGTAATAAATAACAAAAGATATAAAGCATATGGTGAAAGGTCTTTCTCTAATGTTGGGCCTAAAATCTGGAACTTGA
>JARBEQ010156126.1:0-13115 GCA_030265355.1 Tritonia tetraquetra | reverse complement strand
AGTATATCTCTTCTGCAAGGGCTGCCTGAGTGAAACTGTTTCGGTCACCTCAGACCGGGATAGGGACTGACTGATCTACTGGTATCTACTTCTTTTCTATCTTTGAACTATGTGTCGTCCCCCTTGTCTTACTTTTTCTCAAGCGCTTTTCTTGTTGCAGGCACCACTTCCTCAACCTTGATTTGTTTGCAGCCGTATGGCGGGCGCTGAAATGACCTTTCTGTGTCGATAGAGCCCTAAAACAGCAACAAACAAACAAACAACTCGTTGCCCCTCCTCTCCTTATATCTATCTACATGTGTCTAGTGTGGTGTTATTCTGTTTTAATAATAATACTTTTTATTTATTCAAATTTAGGAAATTCATTTTACAGACGTGCTTTTTAAAATTAGAAGTATAACTAAGTATACAGAATAGCAAATGAAACTGTATGTTCCCTCCCGCGCTCTCTCTCTCCCTCCCTCCACCCCTCTCTCTCTCCCTCCACCCCCCTCCTCTCTCTCTCTCTTCAGCTCTTTCTCTCTCTCTCTAGCTCTTTCTCTCTCTCACACTAGCTCTCTCGGACTCCTGTGTGGTTTGTGGTAGAGCGCTAGCCAATGGACGCGGGTGTCAGTGGTTCGAATCCGTCAGGGTCAAAGCGTTTTATTTTTATAGAGGTTTTTCCCGTTGTGCGGGCTTGAAGTCCTGTCGGAGACGGGCTTTATACAAGACGTTCGGCCTATGAAATGATCTAATGAATTAAAACTTCTTCTTCTCTCTCTCTCTCTCTCTCTCTCTCTCTCTCTCTCTCTCTCTCTCTCTCTCTCCCTCTCTCTCTCTCTCACACACACACGTACTTTGTGTGTGCGTGTGTGCGCGCGCTCATTGGCTCTTTGTGATCACAGCCTTAGATATGTGCTTGTTTGAACAGATTTCACTTCGATCTAAAACTAAATGATATTATGAGACAAGACTTTTAAAAGTTTTAAGTTTTACGCCTCTTTGCCACTTGAAGATCTTTTCCGAGAAAAGACCTCTTAAAGTTCGTCTCCGATAGATTTTGAACGTGCGCAGACATAAAATCCCATAACACTCTTTGATCTGGAGAGGATTCGAACCGTAGATCTTGAAATCCGTGGACGAGTGTTTTACCGCTGCGCCATAGGAGTCCACAGTTACTTATAACAATATAGGGAAAGAGAGACAGAAAGAAGGTATATTCAATGTTAGACCCCCACATGGATTAGCATCACATTTTCCTCACTTTCTCGTTGCTATTTCAGTGAAGACCCAGAAAGTCTATAAACCCTTAGACGCGCACGGTGCGTCCGTTTTCCCTTCTCGTAGACTTTCTGTGTCTTTACTGAAATGGAAACGAGAATGTGATGCCACTCTGTTTGGAGTCTTCTTACTGGCGATGGCTGGTAGGCTGGAACTCGAAAACACACATTCATCTCGCCCCCCACCGTGAAACACACACCCCGGGCATCAATAGCCTTGATGTCTCCTTGTTCAATCAACCGTGTGGAACCACGATGCTTTTGTGTCCGTTCCAGACAGGCCGACATATCCATAGTTCTAATGATGAGTTTTAAATCAAAGATCTGACTATCTGACTAGAATTCCATTCGCTAAAGGGCGTCAGTTCAGTACTGATGTATCTTATCTCCACTTTTGATTGTAAAAAAAAAAAAAAACAACGTTCAAAGTATCGATTTGTGTATTCCCGATGCAGAAAGCCGTTATCAGATTTTCTTATGAATAACTCTTGAATAAGTGCATAATATGTTGTCGTCTTTTCCACTTTTTTTTTCTATGGCTATTTTTCTGTGTTTTGTTTTTGGCACTTATAAAATGTTCGCACCTTGCCATATCAATATAAAGTAATGTATTTTTGAATTACCAGTGATTGTTGTACCTTTTTAGAAGGATTAACCAACAAACAAAAAAACCAAAAAAAAAAAAAAAAAACCCCCAAAAAAAAACAACCCCCCCCCCCCCCCAAAACAAAACAAAAAAAACAACAAAAAACAACAACGTGCCAGGTGACATCCTATCAGGGGCCATAACTCCTTTTTGGGGTTATATTTATTTACAGAATATCATATGGACATAAAATCTCCCACGGAGAGAGGGGGGTTCCTTCTTCTTATCCAATTCCCTGTTGTGTTACAATTAGTGTAGGGCCCGCTCTATGAGGAGGATTTACACTGGATCTAGATATTAGGCCAAGCAGGTGATCAGCCCACTGTGACTTTTTGTGGTAAGAATTAATTTTGACCAGACAGCGACCTTTCGGCCGACTCTTCTCGATTTCCAACTGCCACGTGTTCTTAAACGTGCACAACTTGCACACGGGACCTCCGAGTTTATCGTCCGACTCCTATAGTACTAGGTTCTTGATCCCACCAAACCTTCATAGGATCAGAGGAGTGGCAAATAGGTTTACACCGAGTTTGATGAAGAAAAATAACAGCTATCGCCGCTGGGATTCGAACCCGGCACCTTTCGCTTCAAAGTCCAGAACCACATCTCTGAGCCACTGGGACCCCTTTTCTTTATCAGCAAGAGGGGGAAATACAATTGTCAACATAGATAGAGAGTGCGTACAACAACAATACTTTTCTGGAATCAGAAGTTCGAATCTCCATTGGAAATTTTACAAGACCACTAAGGTTAAAGACATACACTATAAATTATTCTACCTTCTTATATTATGCTAGAGAGGGAAGATTCTTTAGTTGTCAACAATCCTTTCCAATGCTGACGACAATCCATTCCAATATTGGCGACAATCCTTATCAATGTTGGCGACAATCCTTATCAATGTTGGCGACAATCCTTATCAATGTTGGCGACAATCCATTCCAATATTGGCGACAATCTTTATCAATGTTGGCGACAATCCTTATCAATGTTGGCGACAATCCTTATCAATGTTGGCGACAATCCATTCCAATATTGGCGACAATCTTTATCAATGTTGGCGACAATCCTTATCAATGTTGGCGACAATCCTTATCAATGTTGGCGACAATCCATTCCAATGTTGGCGACAATCCTTATCAATGTTGGCGACAATCCTTATCAATGTTGGCGACAATCCTTACCATTGGGAAATATGAGAGTATGTAACATCAAAGGTGTGTGCGAAGACGATGTTTGATTGTATAACAAGTAATCGCCTGAATTGTGATTTTATGTAATATAACGACCTATCCATTTGAAAGATTGTATGCGCCTAGAGGAGGCGAGGCGGCCGAGTGGTCTAGACTACGGACTTCCATGGCGAGGGTCGTGGGTTCGAGTCCGGCCTCAGGCACTTCGTTTTTTCCATGGGCAAGAAACTTTACTCCGTTTGCCTCACTCGATCCAGGTGTAGAAATGGGTACCAATTCTCAATCGAGTCTTGGGAAAATATTCTGCGATAGACCAGCGTATTATCCAGAAAGTGACAAATTGTCACTTGTCCGCTTCACGCTACCGAAACCGGGTTAAGCTCCGGCTCTATGAACCTTAAAGGACATAATTTTTATTCGCCTAGAGCTGTCATGTTGACAGGAATGGGCGTTTTAGAAATGATTTTCATCATTATCATTAAACTGATATCAATCGTTTGCAATGAAAGCGATTTTAATGGGCAATGGAGATGCCACGATGTATTGAATACAAAGGGGAATCCCCTTCGCCCCTTGGTACCGTCAATTGTGGTAGGGAGGTTGATGCTGATCGAATACACACCTTCATCCCGCCCTCAATGTGATGTGAAAAAATAAACCCGGACATCGATAGCCTTGATGTCTCCTTGTTCAATCAGCCGTGTGGAACCACGATGCCTTTGTTTCCGTTCCAGACAGGTTCCAATGATGAGTCGAATGAGTGATACCTGACCAGAATCCCATGCGCCGGGTAGAAGCACTGCTCGACCTAGACAGAATTGGTACACAAAAACTGATAGATATATCATTTCTGAACAACATACTAAAAACCCTACCAATATATACAATGCCTATTTTTTTTTAAATATATGACCGTTTTTCTATGACAGGTACGCAAAAATATTAGAAAGGTTACGTTTGCCAGATAAAGTGCCCCAACTTGAAGTGGTCTATATAATAAGTGCTATTATATGCTTTACTTCTTTTTTTCCCTTCCTAGCTAGCCCTATCCAAGTCAACATTATTCAGAGAACGATAGTTCTTCTAGGAAGTTTATTATAGTGGTGAGCGGACGTAAATCTGGATTTAAGGAAAGCCTATTCTTAATTGATATTGATATCGTGATTTGGATATTCCCTAGTTAAATGATTGAATTCCTTGAGGTTGATGTTTGTTAAAGAAAGTATGGAAGTCCTGTTTTCTGAAGTGAAACTTTATTATAAAAGGAATTGGAACACAGTAACATGGATGAAATAAAGTTATTATTATTATTATTATTAATATTATTATTATTATTAATATTATTATTCTCTCTTTGACTGCACAATCCCGTCTTACTCATGGCTAGCTCTAGCCCTCTCTCTCTCTCTCTCACGTGCACACAAGACAATAAAAACGTGAGGCCCAATCAAGGGGTAATTAAATTCCATAACAATGTTTCCCCCAAAAATATCAACAGCTTATCCTTGTTTTTATATCTTGAGATGTTCCCTGGGAAAGTGATTATGGTCAGTTTATCTGCAGTATTGCTAAACAACACACAACCCACGTCTGGGATAGATTTTTCATGAAGCCACACATAATTCGTGGGGAAAAAAACATTTTTGGACCTCCAACTAAATATGGATATCTTGGGAAAGGATTTTTCCGATTTATCTCTATTTATAAATTGTAGACTTTGGGTCCATAAAAATTACTACTCCTGTGTACTTACTTCCGCTGTTACTGTTTATTTGTCTTTTTGTTAGGCTTCGTGCGTAAAACATTACAAAAAATAGAAAGGTGTTTTGTGGTGCGAGGGAATGTATGAAATGTACATAGGCGTATGTTTGGAAATACAAAAGATCCAATAATGAACCTATTGCATCTATCAGGACAGCTGATCGACCGAAAGTAAGTCAAAACGTTCACCAATTTTTCCGTCAAAATGCTTTAAAAGAATGCTCAAATGTTCATAAGAAAACATTTTCCCTATCGCCCATGCACTAAAAAATGTACTCTACTTATCTTTTTTAAGGAATTCTAAACTGACTACCTTGCTGGCCGATTTGGTGTCCATCAAAGACTCAGAATAGTAGGTATTGGAACCTAAATAAGAAACTGGACGATTATATATATTTTTTAATAGTTCCTCACCCCGAGAGGTCACGCTGCCTTTTCTTTCAATCCTCTTCTTCTATTTATATCTGTTTGGAAACCCGATTTAAAAAGACACCCTTATTGCAACATAAAGGATTTTTATACCAATACGTAGTAGTTTGTGATCTCCTGATTAAGATTATCACTGATTTCAGAGGCGGAGCTCTTGTTCATAGTCATCACTAATTTCAGAGACGGACCTCTTGTACATAGTCATCACTAATTTCAGAGACGGACCTCTTGTTCATAGTCATCACTGATTTCAGAGGCGGACCTCTTGTTCATGGTCATCGCTGATTTTATAGGCGGACCTCTTGCTCATAGTCATCACTGATTCAGAGGCAGAGCTCTTGTTCATAGTCATCACTACTTTCAGAGGCAGAGCTCTTGTTCATAGTCATCACTACTTTCAGAGGCAGAGCTCTTGTTCATAGTCATCACTAATTTCAGAGACGGACCTCTTGTTCATAGTCATCACTGATTTCAGAGGCGGACCTCTTGTTCATGGTCATCGCTGATTTTATAGGCGGACCTCTTGCTCATAGTCATCACTGATTCAGAGGCAGAGCTCTTGTTCATAGTCATCACTACTTTCAGAGGCAGAGCTCTTGTTCATAGTCATCACTAATTTCAGAAGCGGGGCTCTTGTTCATAGTCATCACTACTTTCAGAGGCGGAGCTCTTGTTCATAGTCATCACTGATTTCAGAGGCAGCTATTCTTGTATCCATGTCGTCCTTATTTGTTTGTTATTGTTTTTGTCCCGCCAAGAGCATGTGATCATTGTCCACGGCATGACTCGCATGGAGAAAACTCGACTGTCGTCTGTGGTTGGTGATCGAATCTAGGAATTTAGCATTGCCTCACTATACACCTTGAGTTTGTATGGCCACTCCTTTGGAGTGGTGGTAGTGGTAGCTAAATGGTCAAAGTTGGTTTCCTCATATCGCTCCAAAAGTTTGGCAAGGCCGGCAGACAGGGGTTCGATTCCCCATGTCGACATGTCAATTTTCTTCTTTCTCTTAGTTATATTTTTCTGGCACTTTTACATTATTCTTTCCTTGTTCCTTCATAATATTATCATCACAGGCGGCTCCATTTTCATTATATTCATAATACTAATTACAGTACTTGGCTGTACTATTACAGTGATGAGGCGGACCTCTTCTTCATAGTCCATCTCCATTAAAAATTCAACTTCAATCCGCACAGCTGGAAATAAGGCCTTAAACTCTTTGGAGCTGGCCAGGATTCAAACAGTGGACATCTTGATCATGAAGGAGTGCAGTACGAACTCACTCACAAAGTGTATTATTGACTCATGTCGATAAAAAGAAAAACACAAATTATCCATTACATGTCATGTATATATATATACAAAAAAAGAATCTTTATTTCAGAAATGTAGTTATTTGTATATCACACAAAACACACTTGGATTTTTTTAAAAAGGTAAATATAAACCCAAAAAAGAAAAGAGAAAAAAAGAAATGAAATAAAAATTAAAACAAAAACAAATACCAACAATAAAGAAAATTGCCAAACTATTTCAAGAACAATACAACAAAGTTTTAAAAGTTAGCTTTAGGATTACACCCTTTTCCGCACAGTAAAGTTATCCCCAAGGTGATCTACCAAAAATTGAAAAACCAAGGTACGGTAAATCTCTGGGACAAACCTTGGAATGCTGAAAGATTCAGAGAAAAACCTTGCACATGCAGATTCAAACCCAGGACCTCTGCATTCAGAGGTGAGTGAGTTAACCACTCTGTCGTAGATGCCACAATTGTAATACAATAATAAATGCTACCCATCACAACATTTTTTTTTCACAATAGAGATTAGAAAGACATGAAAAAACTGGAAAATACATCAAAATACTGTTAAATACATATTTTATCACTTTCAATACAAAATTTACATTACAGTTCATGTGTGTATAAATGTACAAAATCACCATGGCAATTTATATCTGAAAGACGAACATGTTATGAAACTTAGATTTTTATTGCTTGGTGCAAGGCTCTCACGCCGGTGACACACTTGTTGCATAAATTGATGGTTGCCTGTTGTACGAATGCAGTGAGCCACTGACCTTGAAAGAGCATCCCACACTAGTCGTATGTGTAGTTAAGTGGTGCTTCATTGCATGTTGCACAGCTTTGTATGACAGACAGACATTTGTATATACGACATTGAGTCACCGGCGAATGGCATATGCCAAACTTAAGCATGAGCTGTGTACTAAAAGGTTATTGAAGACTATGTCATAGTATAATGGGACTCATAACACACTGAACGTGTGAGCGAATTATCCCATTCATATCACTCCAAAATTCTCAATAACCCAAGCACTACAACATGACACTATGACAGCTTCTTTCCTTCATCCAACTTATTAAGAATAAGAATAAGATAATCTGTGATCTAAAAAGGTTCATTTTTCTTATCACCGTAAACAAATTGGTTTTTTTCCCCTAGTGACATCCGTCTATCTTTCATCTTGTTTTCCGACTGTCATATATAATATTTACTTAATGCTGATGTTTGAGATGACGACAAAATGCATATTACTACACCATCACAGGGCTAAAGAACCTCGAAGAAATTTTCTCACAGTAGTTCCAACTGAGGAGGGGGCAGGGTTGGTTGTCTGGTGGGAAATCTGAAACATACAGATACAAAGAGACTTATGTGATCAGACACCCAAAACCTAAAATCATCTTTCTAAATATTTTTCCAGGGCTGTGCGGGAAGCCTGACAGTGGTAAGCCCAAAGTGAAATATTCTCTAAGCCTTTTATTTTTTAAGGTCAAGAGATAGCTACAAGAGTAAGGGTAAAGGGGATGGTCATAGCGCAATAATTTAGCCCCTCGCCTCTGGTTGCGGAGGTTCGAATTCAAATCCTGTTTGTACAGGATGTTTTCTCTGGACGTTTCATGACTGTCCTGGGGTTTCAAGTTAACCCTTTGTTTACCAAACATAGATCTAAGTATGCCAGCATCGTTGTATCTTCCTTCCTTCCTGAAACATCAAGCTAGAAACAAATTAGGTGTTCAAAACTGGCGTGAAGAAGTATCTTAACGTGTTCAACGGTGTGAAAGTTGGTTAGAGGAAGCTGGTGTGTAACAAATGATAAGAAATGATAGGGGGATGTGTGAGTAAGGTTTAAATGGTCCAAATTCTGTTGACAGGCCTTTGGCATGAACTTCCTGTGTCAAAAAGGACTTTAAACTAACACTAACAACTTATTTGTTTGGTAAACAGTAATTCATTATTGACCTATCTATCGCTTATGGTGATATTGATTTGTTTGTTTGATTGAGCTCCATTAATACCATGAAAGTAGTGTTGGGGCCAACACCACTTTCACTTTCAGTTATGAAAGGTGCACAAGATACCCGATAAAAATGCAGGCACCCCGACCACCAAGCATGGCTGAACACAGGGTTGGAACTGCCGTGGATCAAAGAATTTCAGACAAGCAGTTGATCAGCCCACTGTGTCCATAACTCTTTATTGACACCATGTGCAATACAATGAGCAGTATTAACCATAAGCAAGACCATCTGCTTGTCACAGATTAATAGGTATTATTAATGGGAGTGTGACTAAAAAACACATAATTCAGGAAGATTTCAAAACAGAGAGTAGTAGCTGTCAATTTGTACGTCTGAATCAAAGAGTAAAGTTTCATGTCTAAGAAAGCGACAAAGTGCTGCGGAGGAGCTCAACCCCACAGCCTTCGTCAAGAAAGTCTGCAGCCTTAACTACCGGACCATCACAGCAAACTAATTCAATCTTTAAAAATAAAAAAATAAATTAGGTTGGAGGAACTGAGGCAATAAAAAAAATGGTTTAGTTTTGTACTTACTCTGAACAAATATGGTTGAATATCTTTATAGCTTGTGTCAAAGACAGTATCCTCCTCCTCCCTTGTTGGCACCTTGGGGAGGTACTCGTGTCGATTGAGGACATCGATGATGGTAAAGACTTTATCACTCACTTGCTCCGACAATTTTCTTTTGAATTCTTGACGTTCTAAAACAACAACAATTAGGAGAGAAAAAAGACGTCACTCATCATTAGTCATGAATTTGGGACATACCTAATCCAAAAGTACAATTCCTAATTTGATCAGAAATAGCGTGTTTTCCACTTCAGGTTCAGTGTCTTCGGATCGGACTCGAAATGGCGCAAAGTTTTCCACTTCAGGTTCAGTGTCTTCAGATCAGACTCGAAATGGCGCAAAGTTTTCCACTTCAGGTTCAGTGTCTTCAGATCAGACTCGAAATGGCGCAATGTTTTACAATTCAGGTTCAGTGTCTTCGGATCGGACTCGAAATGGCGCAAAGTTTTCCACTTCAGGTTCAGTGTCTTCGGATCAGACTCGAAATGGCGCAAAGTTTTCCACTTCAGGTTCAGTGTCTTCAGATCGGACTCTAAATGGCGCAAAGTTTTCCACTTCAGGTTCCGTGTCTTCGGATCGGACTCGAAATGGCGCAAAGTTACACGTAAGTAAGACAATTGCAAAATTAGAAGAAAAAAGGTAAGTCGTTTTCCAAGATGGTCAGTGTTCTGATTGTACGATCCAAAGACTCAGGTGACCAATCTGGATCCAGACTCAGTACTTGCCGAATGAGTGGTGGACACTCTACAAAAAATCTTTCTCTTGACTGGCCTTGTTGTGACCTCACAAAACCCCTTACAGTACAGTGCCTCACAAAGCGACTTCAATTGACGACTGGCCTCATTGTAATCTGTCAAAACACCTTACAAACGCCTTACGACAGTGGATTTTTTGTTTGGCAGACCGTCGCCATGATCTGACAAAATGCCTCAGAAGAAAAAAAGAAATGAGATGAATGAACTGGTCATAGTGTGACCTTTGACCAAGAATTTAACACATGAACCTTGATATGTATTATTATCAAGTGTTATTATTAGAAATATTTAAAAAATTATTTTGACTGAGTATATATTATACAGATACTATTTCAAACAACACATGAGCCCCGCTCTGCTCCCATTGACCGTTCCGATCTCAATTACACGGTCAAGAAGATCATAATATTACGGAACGCTTGATGCTCGGTTCGATCAAAGATCTTTTGATCAGGGGAAAACCAGCAAGAATCCCGGCTACCACATTCTCTGTTGGAGGATCCTGTTATTCAATATCCTTGACTTCAAATGTTCAAAAGGGTGAGTGTCCATTTAAAACTTCATTTCGAAACATTTCACCAGTCTGTGCGTTTCATTAAGCCTTGCATTTCCATTCAATCATCATTTTTCACCATGAATCCCCAAGAACTGTTCAAGGAGCTTATTTAACAGTTGGCCCATTGACATAATTTGATTGTGATGATTATATCAGCATTTTAAGTATCGATCATGTTGATTATTATTATTATCATTATTCTTTCTTTCTTTAAAATGTCCTGTTATACCTTTCGGTGTCAGGTTTGTCTATAATGAATAAACTTCATCCACTCCTATCTATTATGACTTTTTTCTCAGGATCGATTAATTAATTTCTCTTTTCTTTACAATATATCATAAACGACATATGTCCACATTTTTCGAGGTCGCCCTGTGGATTAGTTCCTAGAGGCTTGCACTGAAATAACTTTTAGGGTCACTGTTGTGTTCTTGTTATCAATCTGCTATTATTATCAATTAAACAGATACATGAAAATAAAGAATTTATGTCTCATAACAACAAAAATGGTATTGAAATGTCGAGTTTTGACAGCCAACCATCTCCGCAAATTGTTTATATGGAATATTAAAAAGTTATGGTATTCTAACTTTACTGTAACCCTTTGAAAAATACTTCCCAGTTTCTTTCATTTGTAGATAATCCTCTTTGCCTTTATGATTACATAATTGTACTTCTAGAATGTGAACTATGCCATGATCAGTTGGAAGCTGTTCATCTAGGAGTGTGCAGCCTATCACATGTTATAACTCGGATGTTTTCCTTTTTTTAAAGTGATGGTGATAGAGTGACAGCTCCATACCCAGTAATTATGAACCACCTTTATTGAAGCAAAGACGGCTGCAAAACACAATGAAGAACATTTTCAAGAAGTAGATTTTTTAATGAAAAAAAAAAGCAGAAAGAGATTGACAACAACAACACTGACCAGCCAAAATACAAATCCGCTCCCCAAAGCATCCCAGAGTGGAAAAAGACTGGGATTATTCGTGCTCTATGCTCACTGATGCCAGATTCAGAAGCTTCATTTTGGAAAAAATATGCCAGTTCATAATGAACCATCAGACCTCACCCAAACAGAGGTGATTAATGAATTGCTGGTTGTTACTGCCAAAACTTTGTGATGCATATTTTTTTTCAAACAAGGCTACATTGCTGCTATTAAAATTTCTATTAAAATGTACAAAACTGATGTCGATATTGCCTTAACCTATATATAAAATTGCATGATTTTTTACTGCCATTTGTTTAATTTTTTACTCTTTTTACACTTACCAGAGTGATTATGAAACACTGACATAATATTCCTTCTTTTTATCAAATCAATAGCATTAATTTGTTTTCGATTTAACATTGCTGTTAATTTTATCCATTTCATAATCCTATTCCAACTGACATTTTTTTACATTTTATGTTGTTAAATATACATTGCCTGCTATTTCTTTGCATTTAGTTATCTCTTAATACTATTGTTGTGTTTCACTACCAAGCCTGTTTTGATTCATAACTACTGCTTCCAATCTCAATCATACATGCTATCATTATAAGACGTTATTAAAATTATCTCAATTTATCGCAGTACCTTTATGATTTCTACCACAAATTTATGGATATTTTGTTATGAAAGGTTTTGTATGTGATGGGAATGGGGTCGTGGATTGAATCTCTGTAGTCTTCTCATAGTGATTTCAACCCGAGGATTTGGTAATTGCCATCTGCACATTAAACTATAAAGGGAAACATTCTTCTTAATTCCCTTCTTCTCTGAGGCGTTTTGTCAGTCACTGACGATTGAGTGCATGGATTGTTTGCACTCTGAGGCGTTGTGAGGCGTTTTGTCAGTTCATGAGCAGTAGATTCAATGCCTTACTTTTTCTAAGGTGATTGGTCAGTTTATGAGTGCCATATTTACAACGTTATGATTTGACAAAAGACCTTACACAGTAATATCTTCATTAATAATGACATTTTGTAAATAAAATTTTACACAAAATCATACTATCAAGCTTTTTTGCACAGAGTGTGGCCTATCCAACCACATTTTCTCTTCAGGAACTGTTTGAGGACTAGTTCCTGTCCTAGTCTTTGCCGTAAATCCTCATTGCTGATTATTTCAGGCCATTGGATATTGAATATCTTTCTGTAACATTTACGAAGGAAACAGAGTACCATGAAAATCTTTCACTACTGACCATTCTCATTGGCTACATTGACCACATTGAGTTTGAGGGTCCACACCTCCCAGGGTGAAGTCTCAGCTTGAAACAACCAACGGCTTTTGTGTTTCCTGTAGAATTCTAGAGAGATCTGAAATCACAATGAAAAAAAAATTCCCAAAATTAAACTCTTTATTTTCTCACACCCCCCTTTTGACTCCAACTGCTCATCACTTTTTCTTCATCTACTTTCCCTTCAGATCCTTCTATCTGCCAACACTTTTATCTACACTTACTTCCCTTCTTTGAATTTTTATATATCCCTTTTACATTTTCATCATCATACTTCAATATACTCTTTTACCTTCTCTGATAAGTAATTCCTTATTTTTATATATCCCTTTTACATTTTCATCATCATACTTCAATATACTCTTTTACCTTCTCTGATAAGTAATTCCTT
>JARBEQ010156016.1:5000-13116 GCA_030265355.1 Tritonia tetraquetra | reverse complement strand
GGGTTTTACCCGAAACGTTCTGTATCTTTGTAATTGTCTTTACTGGAAGTTTCTACATTTTTCTCTGTATTTTTTCAGTCAAAGCTGGACAAATTCATTTTTTTTCCAAGTCTATATTTCTCATTGGCCAAGACAAGAATGAAAAAATTAAAACTGAGCACACAACTCAATGTTTCAGATAAGTCATCTTTCATTGGCTGATGTATTGCAAAGTGTATTCCTCCCAGTGAAAACATTACCCCCAAAAGCGTCACTGCTCAATATCATACATTGCATGCAATCATATGCTGTCATCATTCTTGTGTCAGCTAGTGTGGGAGAAAGGGACAATAGCAGACCTGCCATTCATACCGATTAAACCGGTATTATACCCATTTTGTTGCATTTTTCGCCGATATACCGATTATTTTAGTCAAATACCGAGTTTTGTTTTGTGCGGTCACAGTTCCAACTTTTTATCTGAAATTTTGGGTCAACAAAGAATTTTTCGAGTGATGTCCCTTTCCAAAGTATTGAACGTTGGCTTAATATCGTCACGCTTCGAATTAAAGATTGATTGTATTTGAATATATAGTACTCATAGACCTTTTATTTAGCGAGTAAGACATTGTTCGACTATCGGTTTTGTGAATACGATCTTCCCAGTTTCAAATTTTACCAGCTCAGGGCTCAATCTACGGATCTTTCTTTGACACGAGACTGCGCTCGAAACACATTCCATTTGAATTTAAATCCTTCATCCATCATTTATTTCCATATTCTGCATTCTTGTTGTGGGACTTCGAACTTACTTTGGATTATTTTTCTTGTTTTGGATTCTACGTTATTTTTTATTCTCTTCATTATTGTTGAATATCTAGATCTAGATCTATCCATAATCCAGATTAGATCTCTGATCATTAGCACGCGGCACAGATTATTACTTTAATTTCCAGACATTTTTTGTGTTAGCATTTTTATAACATAATGGCTCAACCTCCTTCCAAAAAGGCAAGAGTCACGCAAAACTTTTGTGAAGATTGGAAAAAACAATGGAGTTTTATTTCTCCTTCAAAGCTTGGTGAAGACTATGCTAGGTGTGTGATTTGTGATTCAGACATAAAATCAACGACTGGCGGTAAAGCAGATTTAGAGAGACATAATATTAAAACCCCCAAACATTCTAATAGATCTCAATCACTACAATCCAGTCGCTCAATCACGAGTATGTTTTGTTCATTTGGAAGAACAGAATCAAACACTTTAGACCAAAAGGTTTGTAAGGCTGAACTTCTTTTTGCTTCATTCTTGGTGGAGCACAATCTTCCAATTGCCACAGCAGATCATGCTGGAGAATTGTTCCGTGCCATGTTTTTTGATAGTGAGATTGCAAAGAAGTTCAAATGTGGAAAAACAAAGACCACTTCCCTTATCAAATCGATTGCTTCAGATAAAAAGACTGAAGAAGTCTCCAACTTAAAAAATTGTCCCTTTTTCCTTTCCACTGACGGTAGCAATGATAAGGGAAGTGAACAATTATATCCCATTGTTTTTCGATACCTCGACGAATCGTGCAATAAGGTTGTCACCGACATGGTCTCTGTGACCACTCCAATTGGCGCTTCCACTGGGGGAGAATATTTTTAATGCACTCGATGGTGAAGTCAAATCTTTGGATCAGCCATGGAAGAACTGTGTTAGTTTTGGCAGTGACAATGCGAATGTTATGATGGGAAGGAAAAATGCTGTGGTGGCACATGTTTTAAAACAAAATGAGAACATCCAAATTCAAGGTTGTCCTTGTCACCTCCTCCATATCGCAGCCAAGAAAGGAGCATCGTCACTGTCATGTACCATTGAAGATGTTTTAATTTATATTTTTCATTACCTCGACAATAGTACAAAAAGAATGAAGTCTCTTCAAGCATTTCAGCAGCAAACTGGTACTATTGTGAGAAAATTGATCAAACATGGGCCAACAAGATAGCTCTTGCTACTGCAAAGGATTAATCGTCTTCTCGAGCAATGGGATGCTCTGTCTGCTTTTTTCACAAATGAAAAAGAGGAGATGAAACAGAAAGCAACTGACAGATTACAACGCATTCATGCATTTTTTTTCAAGGAACACCTCCAAACTGTATGCATCATTGTTATCATACGCCCTGCCTACGTTTGTCAATGCTAATTTGATGCTACAGAGAGAAGAACCCACCATCCATCTTCTGCAGAGGCGCCTCCACGATGTGGCAACTGATCTGCTAATAGCCTTTGTCAAACCAGAGGCCATTTCAAAAGCTAATGACATCTACACAATTGAACATCACAGAAGGAGCAAGCAGAAGGAGAGGGAAGACCTCATGATTGGGGGGGATGTGACAAGGAATTTGTTGGAGGTTGGCAAGGAGAAGAAAGGACTAAAAGTAAGGAAATTACCACCTTCTTTGCAAATGTCAGAGCGTTCTATTCCTCTTCCCTGGCATACATATTTAAGAACTTGTCTCTTCAAGAAGAAGCTTTGGGACATGCTGAAGTGTTAGATGTGAATCTGCGTCTTAAATCAAGTGTCTCCTTGCTACGTTATTGGGCAGCCAAATTCCCTATTCTTCTAGGCCCCGTCACAATGGATGTGTTAGAGAGGGAGTTTTCAAAATTTCAAATCGCCAACCTTTCTGAGCTTGATCTGTCCCAAAGAGTTTTTTTACCTTTGTCTATACCGTTGTTTTTTTTTAGCATGAGTGGCAGGTCTGCAATAGCATGCATCACTGTGTGTTTATGTTTTTGATTTTTCAGGTAAGTCGATTTTTTCAAATGTCCTTTAAGAAAATCGACCTAAGAGGTTTTGACTGTACAGGTGTGTATTTAAAAAAAATATGAGGTGAAGTGATGACATATTAAAATTGTCGAAAAATCCACTATCTATACAGACACAATGGACCTTGAAACATTGTTTTCCATAACCGAAAAAGTGAAAAAATGGTATCAGGACATGACAAAATCAAATCAGAATCTAAAGTTTTGTAATATAGCATGAATAAGAAAAGCCTCAAAACAAACATTCGTTTTGGCTTCAATGACCTCATAAGAAAATTACAAACAAGAGTAGTCTTTGCAAATAAATGGAATCACAGCCTTGAGCAAGTTTATTGGTTTAGATTTGGACCTGTTTTGGGATCAATGGGAACTTGCAGTTTAATACTTTCTACAGGCACAGTGCCCTCCTCTCTCATGTCAGGAAGGCCATTGTCTAAATGATATTGAAATAATTCTTTGAGGGTCTGACGTGACTGAAGTTTGTTTATGTAGTAGATATTCTGGGTGGGGCTACTTGAACTAGATCGTCTGTGTATAATGAAGGTCACCAATCTACCTTTGTGGCTGAAACAAAGAAAAAACAGGAGGATAAAATAGTACAGTACAAATCTTAGTTTTTCCTGAAACCTGTTGTTATCTAGTGTTCTTTGACTCATGCACATCCTTTTGTGGTTTTTTAGAGTGGTTACGAATAATTTTCCATCTATTTTTGAGTCAATTTATATTTGAGGGTGTCTTTAGACTTTGCAGTAAAACCATTCATTGCGTTTTGCCTTCATATGTGTCATTTTTATTCAAATAATTTTAGAGGAAAATAGAGGGGTAAGCCACATAAATAATATTACGCATAGTCATTGAACATGTATCTGAGATCAAATTAAAATCTCTTTTGGAGAGGCGGATTAGCTAGGTCGGCAGAGCATGTGACTCTCATCTCTGTTCCCCACAGTTGACAAACCACTTTTCTTCTTCTTTGGCTATTTTTCTGGCACTTTCACATTTTCCATCTTTAACTCTAGAACCTCTCGTTAGTCCAATAGGAAGTCCAGAGCCAAAAGTTGGCTCTGCAGCTCCAACTACACAGCGAAAGTGAGAGCTGTGTATGAGAACACAATGGTTGACACATGTTTATCGATCAATAGTGACGCGAAGCAACCACGTTATCTGATTGGTTGTTATCTATAGATGTGACCGGGCTTTCTCTGGTATAATTGCTATTAATAGTACATGGGAAATTTGCATCATAAAGGTAGAGGTAGTTAGAGGTCACCACCCTACATGTAGTGCCCAAGTGCTTCTCAGTTGAATGAGCCTCGCACCACATGTGGTGCGCCCATGTGTAGGTAGGAACCTTTGTTTGTCAAACATGTTGTGCGCAAGTGGAACGGGGGTTAACTGCTACACCTTGTGTTGAAATAAATCTTCTTAACGATGAATAAAGAAGGCTGAAATTTGCAACAAATGAGCCTTTGCTTTGAATCAACTAGCTAATCAACTTAATTACAAGATTTCAATAAGAAAACACCAAAATTAAACAGTTACATTGTGGACTCAGGAACTTGTAGTCCCTGGAGGACATCAACTTCTTCCTTGTGGCAAAACAAGTGGGATTTACCACAATGTTTTCAGTGGATTCATGGATAGCTATGTCAAATACCAAAAAATAAAGACCATTTGTTACTATTTCTCCACCCTAAAGAAGAACTTGTTATACAGGAGGGCTTTCACTGGATACTAGAGCCCTTTCTATACTATAAGCAATGATCATATTGATTTTAACTGAATAGAAGTAGAAGTTAATGGACCCAGTGGAAAATTCCTAGAGAAAAGAAAAGTCCCACAAATAAAGATGTCCGAAACCATAAGTAATTCACAGACCTAGACCTAGTCAAACACACACAAAAATGTTTTTTCTTTTTTTTCTTTCCTTCTTACAGTACAGTGAACTGGGAGAAAGATACCTTTCATCCTCTGGCATTTTCTTGAATTGCACTCATTAGTATTTTTTTGCTGGTTCTCCAGGTTTCCGCTGCATAAAGCAAAATTGAATGAAAATTTGAAAACTATAGTTTTAATTTTGTTTTTGACGAGATGGGTTATGGTGTCATCCTAACCCACGTCTGTGATATTTGCTCTGATGATAATGATTGACCTCCTTCTGTTCCCACAAGTTCAACCCTTGATTAAATAACTCAAAAGTGAATTGTAAGCAAGAATACCTCAGACACCTTTCTACTTACCTCACAGAAATTGATGGCCTTTTTTTCTTTTCCCAATACCGAATAATGTAATATCCATCTAATCTCTTCGCTAAAATTTTCTTGAAAGTACTGACCACCTGGAGATAAAATGATAAAATATCTTTAAAAGCCACATCATTTTGCTTGCTAGGGTACATCTAACATGATAAGTCAAAGCAGTGGCTCAGAGGTATGGTTCTAGCCTTTGAAGCAAAACGTACAGGGTTCCAATCCCAGTGGGGACAACTGTTGTTTTTCTTTATAAAACTCAGTGTAAACCTATTTACCACTCCCTTGATCCTATGAAGGTAGGTGGGATCAAGAACCTAGTCCTACCAGAGATAGACAAAAAATTCAGAGGTCCCATGTGCAAGTTGTGCACGTTAAAGAACCCTTGGCAGTTGGAAATCGAAAAGAGTAGGCAAAATGAATTCCTAACACAACAGTCACAATGAGCTGATCACATGCTTGGCCTAATATCGTGATCCAGAGTAAATCTGCTCTCATAGAGCAGGCCCTACACTGTCATGGTAACAGAGAAATGGATAAGAAAGAAGAAAGAAGACGGTCAAAGCAGAGCTGTTGGAAAGCAGTTTGCCAGCCAGAAGAGTCAAGAATTTTTTCATGTGTTAAAAAAAACAACCTCAAAATTAATACAGGGGATCTCAAATACAAATGTCTCAGATGCAACAGGAATTTGCCTTGAATAAATCCCCAGTCTATATAAAGTAAAATAAATACCTACGCCTGTTTAGAACGGCACTCGCATAGAACAGGATTTAAGCCAAAGTCCCATCAAGCCCGTTGTAATCGAGTTCCACTGTAGTACTTTAATTATTTTAAAAAAATATTTACATAGATAATTTGTTCACTCAAACTCAAACCCTTTTTATAACATGTTCTTATTTCAACGCCAGCTTTCCTTTGGTCCAAGAGCAGTATAACAAAGTTTTAATATAAGGCCATTCAGAGAGGTATAACATACTCAGTGGAATAAGTTTTTTAAACAAGGGAAAATTCAAATTGCTATAGAGGATAGGACAAAGAATCTGATCACAAAGCACCACCTATTTCTTTCACCGGTACTCACATTTCTATCATTTTGATCAGGATGCCACCCTGGAAAGGAAGATAAACCATCTGCTGTCTCTTCACAAGTAAAATTGTACATTTCGCTTCTCTGAAACAAAAAACAAATCCAATAAGAAAGAATTCTTGATAACTGAAGTAAGATTGTAAAGTTGACAAAATGAATTAATTCATGGCACTGATTTTGCCGACCACAGGTCCAATGAACATGCGCTGCTGTTCTAGTCAACAGGAATTATAATTATAAGCATTGTGAATATGTTTCAGGAGACCGTATCAACATCTAAATAGTTCAGAGTCAAAAGTGTGCATATATAGATTAATAATGAAATTTAGATGTGAAACTCTCACAAACCATCTAACAAATTTTGCAAGTCACAGTGATATCAGATAAACAAAGACTTATCCCCCAACAGCTTTTGGGTCCAATCGCTACAGCCACGGAAAAGTCAAAGGAGGGCCATGGATGGCTTATGAGTCGAACCCCTATGGCCACGGACGGCTTATGATTTGAAGCGTTACGGCTATGGATGACACATGAGTGTAATCGTCATGGCCTCAGAAGACCAATGGCCAAGGCACGGAAGGATCTACAGACGATATGCAGAAAATCATAATCACCGACAGATAACAAAATAGGAATTATAGTGAAAAGTGCCAAGGTCTTTTTTACTTGAATAAACTTTACTTAAAAGTATAATTTCTCTTTGTTTGTTCGTTGATGAACTGAGGACCTATTTATGTTACTGCCCCGGGTGGGGAATTTCTCTTTAAAAGGACGTGTCTCCAAGGGCTGTCACTAACCCAGTCAAACATTTGTTTCTTCAAAAGAACCTATGATACAATGAGGTGATGTCAGTACCAGCTGGAACGCAGTTTACTGGAAAAATATGAAATAATATCTCTTCATACAATTGATAATTCGCTTTGTTTCTCCATGTTGTTTCCACGACTATAGCTGTCCATGGCCATATAAGGGACTCTCCGCTACATTTTGTAATTCTTACTCAAACCCAGGACATCTACATTCAGAAGTGAATGTGTTACCCACTGGCACTGACATTTTAAAGTTTAGGGAATAACAAGACTTGGGTGATAGTATAGTGTGCCAGAAAACAGTGTATTTAATAGCATACCTTGTCATCTGATTGGCTCCTTGATTTATGATGTCGAGACTTTTCTCTGTGTCATTGAATCGAATACAAGGGTGAGAGAAAAAATACAGCAATAAAAAAGCTATCACACAAATTAATCGAAGTACTGTACCCTGCAGAACTCAATACACAGATAAAAACTCCTCATGTGAAAATTTTAATTACACCGTAAACATCAGAGAGTAAAAAATGTTGCTGTAATGTCCGATTCAATATTCACCCTAACCCGTGTCTTGCAGTAGACAAAAAATTCAAAGTTCTACCCTCTATGGTTCAACACGAAAGCCACCTTTGTCCACTAATATATGCACCACTAAAGGTCATTCGAGGCATAGACAATTCCTAGACAATTCCATTGGCAGTTGTGAGGAGGCTGGTCCTTGGGCAATCGCCTCATTACCGCCAATAGACAGAGGCCACGCTCTAACCAACTGAGCTAATTAGGGGTGGCTCAGTGATTCAGTAAATTCATAATTCATTTACTATAACTTATAACAGTTTTTGTATTCTACCTGACATTTTCCAAATTAAAGAAATTATGACATTCATAACAATATCATCATATTCATATACAGTATGACTTTTAAAAAATGGTTTGGATTATATTTGACCCAGTGATCACACCTGGTCATGATTGATAATAAATTTGAATCTTAATATTTTAACTTGAAGTTTGAGGTCCCCCAGGGCTCAGTTTTAGACCCGTTTTTATCCACACTTTACACACAGCCATTAAGCAATATCATTGATAGCCTTGAACTTGACCAATTCAATTCAATTCTTTCTTAGGCTTTCGCAAAAAAACAC
This sequence comes from Tritonia tetraquetra, assembly GCA_030265355.1. Lineage (NCBI taxonomy): Eukaryota > Metazoa > Mollusca > Gastropoda > Nudibranchia > Tritoniidae > Tritonia > Tritonia tetraquetra. Next base: position 5,036 of record JARBEQ010156016.1, on the reverse strand, counting down.
AATTTCAATAAATCAAGGGTTCAATTCAATTATCTG
>JARBEQ010155905.1:0-13116 GCA_030265355.1 Tritonia tetraquetra | reverse complement strand
CCCCCCAAAAAAAAAACAACAAAAAAACAAAACCAAACAAACGGTAAAAAAAAAATGAGAGCCGGAAGCGTACAGCTTTAAACTTCAAACTTTAAACTTACAAGGATAACTTATGACCAATCAGTCATTCCAATTCCGTGTATTGACAGACCTATCAATCATTTAAGCATAAAATCTACCAATTAATCACCAATGAATCAAGTTATCAATGAATCTGTGGCTCAATTAATCAGTCAAGTTGATTAATTAAATGATTATATCTTCTTTCTTTCTTATCCAGTTCCCTGTTACCATTACAGTGTGGGGCCCCCTCTATGAGGCGGATTTACTCTAGATCAATATATTAGGCCAGGCAGGTGATCAGCCCACGGTGACTTTTTGTTGTAGGAATTAATTTTGACCGGACAGCGGCCTTTCGGCCTTCTCTTCTCGATTTCCAACTGCCAAGTGTTCTTTAACGTGCACACGGGACCTCCGAATTTATCGTCCGTGACTGACACGACTAGGTTCTTGATCCCACCTACCTGAATAGGATCAGAGGAGTGGCAAATAAGTTTATACCGAGTTTTGAGAGGAAGAACAACAGCTGTCGCCGCTGGGATTCGAACCCGGTACCTTTCGCTTCAAAGGCCAGAACCATACATCTGAGCCACTGGGACCCCCTTAAATCATTAGATATATCAATTAAAAGAGTGATTTGACTTCTGACGTAATAAGCCAATAAACTAAGCTAGCCGTATATAATGTCACTGATTCACTGAGTAAAATGTGAATTGTCCCTTAGGTCAACACCTCATCGTGGCGGGAGAGTTTGTGTGCGTCCATGACCACGAGAGCTAAGCCAGCTGGAGCAAAGCTCATGATAGGGTTACCCATCTGGACAGGTCAAATGAGACGAAGCCAGACAAAGATTGACCAAAGGCCTGGTAGGAAGCCTCAAGGTGGCAGCCTTATGTATCTCCACTGATAATCCGAAACAACTTGACCATTAATCCAAGCCAGTATAATACTAGATCTGCCAAGCTGCCAATCAATCTATCTACCAATGCATGTATGATTGAATAGATGATTTGATCTCCAGTATGATACTAAATCTAATTGAATGAATGAACCAATCAATCAATCAATCAATCAGCCAATCGATGTATAGGTCAGTCCATCAATCCAAGCTCTCTGTCTTAATGGATCTACCCTAGTAAGAGGAATGTTAAATAATGAAATACAAGACCAGAATAGCATTCCGCTCGAGGAACGTTCAATGAATTATCAATTGAACCCGGCAACTCTTGTCTAAATTAAGTTCACGTAATCACCTTTGTCTTAGCTTACCCAAAAAAACCCACGAAAAACCCCAAAACATGCCTTTAAAAGAAGTAACAAAAACTTAAATGTTGTCCTGTGTTGTTTATATCTCATTGAGCCTCGGAAACAGCCTGTAAACATGAGATTTTATCATTAAAGTCAAAGAACATAAAAAAATAAAATCGACTTATCTGAAACCTCCGGCAGGGAACAAATGAAAACCTCGATGAAAATCAGCGCTTGTGAAGTCGACTTATACGATTTTACTGTATATCCTATATATCTCCATTGTATTTAATTACCCCTAATTATCTGAGGCACCTTTGTCCATCACAGGCGGTACGATGCTATGACGATATTTCAAGGTTTTCGTGTGATATGTACATTGTAATTGCCTTTGGATCTAATCGACGAGTAAGAAGATGGAAATTTACAAAAGATCAATGAGTACGACATTCACAATAAAATTATTCGTCAAGCCTTCGACGCTATGTAATACAATTTCACAGTAAGATAAGGTCGAAATATGTTTCTATAAATGCTCGATGGAATTTGGAATAATTTACCCTTTTCACCCTTTCATTGTTTTGAAAAAGGAATTCTTTCTATCACACAAAATAGAAAAAAATGAAAAAAGAAAAAAAGGTAAACAATGTTACGTCCGTATGATTTTTATCAAAGATTGTCAATAATATTATTACGATAAACAACTCGAGCAGTTTTACCGCGGTCAGCAGGAGAGTGACGTCCCTTTGTTGGCTTTTGTTTGATTAAAAATACTTTGCTCTTGCCTTCTCTCAAGATCGGACAATTTCGAAAGTGCCGTGATTAGAAGTGAAGCATTTCATGTGACAAAAAACATCAATCTAAGGGAGTAACTCTTAAATTGTCCTCGATATAGTTAAAAACGCCCAGTTGTTTATTTTATTATGTATTTATCATCTTTGATGTTTTTGGCTACTTTCTCACCTGGACCGGCTCGTGGCAATGGGTCAAAAATTCTGAAAATATAACATTAACTAGTATAACACTGCATTGAGCACGGTTTTCGTGATGGATTGTTTCAATGGGAATCGGGATAATGTACATGGCTAGGAGGTAAGTCACTTGCATCTGGGTGCAGGGGTCCGGGGTCCGAATTCTGCTTGTTCTGATTTTTTTCCCCATTCACGTAAAATCGTTTTGTTCTGTTTCAAGACATTTGATGTTTTGAAAAGGACATGGATCAAATATTTCCTCGGGTGCTAAAATGACCTTCCTGTGTTGATAGCGCCCCAAAGCACAAAAAACACCCCAGCCAAACAAGTAAAAAACAAATACTTCTCATTTAAAATTTAAAATACAAAAAAAGAATTACTCCCGATTTGTTGCTGCTGCGATAGATGATACCATCAATGTACAGCCCAGAGTATCTCATCAAACAATCTAGAAAAGGTCTTTAGAGAAAATTCTAAAATGTGAAGTGTTACGCCCTTTTCAACACCGACAAGTCATATCAAAGGCGGTTCAACAGAACTTGAAAAGATCCCACGTAAATCTTCAGGGCAAAGACAAGAAAACTCGATTCTAGAGAGAGAGAAAAACAAGCTTGCACTAGCGTAGGACTTGAACCCGGACCTCCACTTCCAAAGGCAAGTGACTAAACCACTGCGCTATGGACGCCCACAGATAAGGTCTTTACTTGATAGCAGTCCTTCAACTCTCTCGGATGACTATTAGAGGATTTCGTGGGTGTATATTAGGGTGCATTTCGCATACGTACGCAATCCAGACTTATCCAACACGACTCCTAAGTCAAAGTCCCCGGTGGAGAGATTTACGAGCTTAGAATCAGCTGAGACGATTCGCCCTTTGAGGTAATAACTTGATAATAAATAAGGTCGAATATTTTCCATTCTAGGAGGCTTCCGAGATTATTTCCGGTCTGACGGTAGATTTTCATTCTTTGGGATCTCTCAGTCTTAGCGAGTCTTTAGTGGATCTCGGTCTGACGAAGAGGCAGATGACGATTATAATGGTAGATTAGGCGTGGCGGATTAATGAAGGTGATTAATATCACGGGAAGGTAGTGAGGTGTGGGCATGAGAGCTTTCAGATTAGGGCTATGCCGTGGAAAAGTTGTGAAAGATTGAGAATTAATTCTAGGTATATTATGTTTTCAGTTTTTTTCTTCCCTTTTTTTATTTATTAAGTGCGGAGTTGATTCCAGCCCGTGGCATTGTGGTCGGGATTGGTAAAAAAAATAGGGTTACGAAAACTTTTGAAATCCAGAACGGTGATGAATGAGATTAGGCTGTGCAATAGATTATATTGACCAACGGATTGTTGTTGCTTGATTTTGTTGTTGTTGTTGTTGTTCCTGTTCTTCTTCTTCTTCTTCTTCTTCTTCTTCTTCTTCTTCTTCTTCTTCTTCTTCTTCTTCCTGTTCTTCTTGATCTTGTTCTTGTTTTTGTTGTTGTTCTTCTTTTTCTTCTTCTTCTTCTTCTTCTTCTTCTTCTTCTTCTTCTTCTTCTTCTTCTTCTTCTTTTTCTTCTCAACGCGTTGTTTGACGGATAGCTTTGCTTGATGACATTTAATGTAGACGTCTATAAGTGGTGAGGGTAAACAAAATACATTTAATTATAGGTACATAGGTAAGTAGAAGTTCAATATCTAGACAACTAGATGGACACCTAGTATGACCGAACCAAACTATTTCACGATTTCACCAAACCAGTTAAGTAAAATATCAGATGATATTATTGTGTTTTATATTATGATGTATGTAAATAGCCCCAACGAAAAGGCTTTGATCCATAACATCATGGTTGTTAAAGAATAAACATAATATATCATGTGTGTGTGTGTGTGTGTTTACATACAGACCAGACATACAGTAGACAAATACATCGATTTAAAAATGAAATCGATATTATGTAGGCTTGCGTAAACAGAATGATAGACGGAATGGGTAATATTATAATTACGCCTTTCTACAATATAGAGTACGCCTTGATAGCCTGATACAAAATAATATTTCGTTGTAACTGGATAAACCAGTCACTTAAAATCATATTCTATAATCTGTTATAAATCTGTACGCCCTATAACATCGCCTCTCCATACCAGTAAGCACAGACTGAAATAACACATAACGCAAGTAAATGCATATATTGACATTAAACTTTTCTTAAGAGCGCAGTTTTGACCCATACAATGGTATCGAACCGACCCATCGATTTAATAGAAATCGCACATTATCGATTTTTGGCCAGTCAGTACCATCCAGGCGCACCTTTAACCACCCGTGCAAACACAGCACTCGTATTATCATTATTGCCTTGTGTGCCCTGTCGAAGCAAAACCTCATTGCTTGCCTCAGCCAGGGAAGAAATATGGTTTGTATTGCAAAGCCTGTCAATTTACAATAACCCTTTAACACTTTTGTATTAGTTTGTTATACTGACACTTGTTTTTGTTTGTTTGTTTGTTTGATCAAGCCCCATTAATATCACAGAGCAGTGTTGGGCCAGCCCTGTGTTCAGCCATGAAAGGCACATAATGCAGGAACCATGACCCACTAAACACGACTGAACACAGAGCCGGAAACTCTTTGGATCAAAGAGTTTCAGACAAGCAGGTGATCAGCCCACTGTGTCAACAACGACATGGAAACATCATTACGACAAGAAAGATCAGTGAAATAAGAGCAGAGAAAGACAGGTTTCATCCTGTCGGCTTTAAAGATGCGGTTCTACCAAAGAGGTTATAAACAGTACAATTAGAGGGTTACGTTCCTCACAAAGCCTATTGGTGCTGCGTGCCCAAATGAACGAGGGTTTTTCCCACTAACTCATAAGTGACCTCATGCGAGTTATCGCCCGTCCTTTAGTTAAAACGATTTATTTTGACCTCATGTGAGTTATCCCTAATTTACCACAAGAAACGTGACTCTCCGAGCTCTCTAGTAGTTATATTTATATCTTTAGGGTGCACATACAATATACGACAGGACACATTAAAAAAGAGATCTAACCACTGTAAAGTGGTGTGGGAGCAAGGTCAATTCAGGAAACAGACAGCATAACTCTGGATGGAAGACAACTTGGTGGTTATCTTAATGCGCTGGTTGATTTTAGTTGGGATTTTGTCGGGGTGGCGGGTGGGGTACTTTTGCCTTGACATGTATTATGGTGTTCGGTCGGACCACACCACACCACATGCCATTCCACGTATCTTTGCCATTTCAATCGATATAAATAGAGATCTAATCCCTGTAGTGGTGTGGGAGCAAGCTCAATTCAGGAAACACAGAGACATCATCAGTTTGGATGGAAGACAACTAGTACAAGTACAATTTAAGTTGGGATTTTTGTCGGGGTGGTGGGTGGGGTACTTTTGCCATGATATGGGTGGTGTTCGGACCCCACCACACCATATGCCAGTCCACTTATCTTTGTCATTTCAATCAACATGATTAGAGAGGATTTACAACATTTTAAAATCATGTTTTAGTGGTATTGGCGACATTCGAATTTTGGTGGTGGTTACAATATATTCTCATGATGTAATAGTATACTAATCTTGTTTTCATGGAGCCCTTGCGTTCACAATCAACATGCTATTATCTTTCACACCCATTTTCACCCCAAGACACGGACAGAGAACGCGCAAAAGAGCTGGACGCGGAAAGGCTCCATTACTCTATGCCCTAGAATCTATTTACCGTCCTCTGGCTTACTTATGAAAGACAAATTATGAACACGATCTTTGGCGTCCATAGCGCAGTGGTTAAGTCACTCGTCTATGGAAGCAAAGGTCCAGGGTTCGAGTCCCACCAGTGCGGGTTCTGCCCTGAAGATTGATTAATGTGGAATAATCCCAACTTCTATCGACCCGTGTGGAAAAGGGTGTAAAACTAACAACTTAAGAACGTTAACGGTTCAAATCTCTGACACAGGCAAAGGTCAAAATGATGATTCATGCTCATTACAAATCCTCTCAATACTTTTAGTCCCACATAGAATAGAATATTACAAAATAACTTGTAGATGAGAGACGATAATATATTAGTAATTTAATGAAATTATTATTAAGTCATTCTACTAAAAAAAATAAAAATACATGCTTTCATCACCCTTGTAAATATCTATCTTTCGTTGTCTGATTGAAGATTCTGAAAACAAAACAAAACAAAACAAAAACAACTCAGCAAATCTTCATAAAAAAGCTCGACTTTAATTGCATGCCTCATTCGACCTTTCTTCTTTCTTATCCAATTCCATTTTGCCATCACAGTGTAGGGCCAGCACTATGAGGCGGGATTTCTCTGGATCAAGATATTAAGTCAAGCGGTAGGAATTAATTTTGCCCGGACAGCGGCCTTGCGGCCTACTCTTATGGATTTTTACCTAGGGTGCTTTAACGTGCGCAGCGTGCACACGGGACCTCCCAGTTTATCGCCCGTCTCCGATAGGACAAGGTTCTTGATCCCACCTACCTGAATAGGACCAGAGGAGTGGCATATAGGTTTTCACCAAGTTTCAAGGCGAAAATTACTTGTCGCTGCCGGGAATCGAACCCGGTACCTTTCGCTTCCGAGGCAAGAACCGTACCTCTGCGCCACCAAGGTGTAGAAATTGGTACAGACCCCTGCTGAGATCTGGGAAACTAAACTGTAGCAGACCAGAATATTGTCCAGAGAATGACAAAATATCACCTGTTCACTTCATGCTGCAAAAAGAAAAACAAACAACAGGTTAAGCTCTGACACCATGGCCCTTTAAGCCCTAAGAGAGAGAGAGAGAGAGAGAGAGAGAGAGAGAGAGAGAGAGAGAGAGAGAGAGAGAGAGAGAGAGAGGAGGGAGAACGCTTATCGCTTATGTTGGGAAAAAAGAGCAATGGAGTGTAACTAAAGAACAACGAAGAGCACTTATTACAACATTTCTCTCCATTGATGACTTCCCAGCCTAAGCAGTAAGCGTACTCCCTGTGCCAATTCTAAAGGAGTGACTTTCTCCGCTCGGAAACTGTCACTATTCTATGCCATTTAATCGTGAACAAAACCGGTTCTTTACGACTGGCGTTATTATTATATCATTACATATGTAAATATTTACATAAATCTTTGCCGACAGCCGTAACTTATTCTCAGCCGTCATTATAATGAAAATAATGATGATAATGATAATAATGATAAAGATAATCATAATAATGATAATAATAATAATGATATGACCCACTGGCACAATATCTTCGGTGTCGTGTCATTGATATGGGTTACGAGATTCGCTTTCATTTCCTTTTTCTGCCTGCCTCAGCGTGTTCGGACATGATTCTCGACACAGTTTTTATGGCGGGATTCCTTCTAGTAGGTTTACAATCTTTTGACACTTTAAGATTGTTTCAGAAGAAGGACCTCGTGTTAGTATTGTTTATCTTCGATAGGACTTGACCTCACACAGCCGGAAAAAGTGGGACGGGAGGGGCCGGAGACGGACGCCTCGCGTGGAGGGTCCACCACCAGGGGAGGGAGAGAGGTCGGAGACGGACGCTTTGCGTGGAGGGTCCACCGCCAGGGGAGGGGAGAGATCGGAGACGGACGCCTCGCTAGTATGGTTCAGTAGGAAGGGAGAGGTCGGAGACGGAGTCTTTGACCTGCCGGGACTCGAACCGTGGACCTCCCGATTCGGGAAAGAGTGCTTTACCACTGCCCACAGATGAATCCCGGCATTACATTCTGCAATGAACACGATCTAAAAGATGGAAAACTAATCTATCACGCAGTCACTTTTAAACAAAATGACACACCCACAAAATGGATATTAATTTCAATATTGGTGTGAAATGGTCTATGGTGGAGTCAATAGCTCACTTGCTGCTAGATGAAGAGGTCTGGGTTTTAACAAGGATTCTTTTTGTCAGGAATGTCGACAAAGGTTTGAATTGCAGGTCACGCCCTGGGCAATACTTCGCTAATTCGCTATTCATTTCTTCCTTATTTTCTCTCTTTCTTCCTTCAATTCCTCCAACATTACTTACTTCCTTACTCTCTCTCTCTCTCTTTTCTCTCTCTCTCTCTCTCTCTCTCTCTCTCTCTCTCTCTCTCTCTCTCTCCCTCACTCACTCTCTCTCCCTCTCTCTCTCTCTCCCCCCCCCCTCTCTCTCTCCCTCTTAACTTCCTGTTTATATACAATATCCAATAAGACTTGAACATACAAGCCGGAAAAAATCCTAATTTTTTAATATTTTATTTTTAGCTAGGCCTGAATTCGAACAGCAGGCCTCCAGTTCCATACAGGCAAACGCACTTCCACCACGACACCGGGGAATTCAAAATCCTATTACTACACTACCTACACACAGTATCCAATATAAGTGGGTAGAAATATCGGTGAGCGAGTTACTTGGATCATCAAAAGGTGATACATTTTCCCGGCTAAGGGTTCAAGGATTGGCATTAGAATTGCAAATGATCCACTTGATTAGATCTCTGATACCGGCACTTCACCTCCACGCCTCAGTGATCTTGGCATACATTTTTTATCGATGTACCTATCCATCTATCTTTCTATCTATCTTCATATCTAGCTATCTTTCTATCTATCTATCTTTCTATCCATATATCTGTCTGTCTGTCTATCCATCTATCGATCTATCTATCCATCCATCCATATATCTATCTATATATAGATCTATCTATCTACATATCTATTTATCTATATGTCTGCCTGTCAACCAATCAATTACCTCTCTATCTGTCAATCAATCAATCCATCTATCTGTCTGTTTCTCTGTATAAAATATGTAGGGCCTACTCTATATCTACAATGTACCTAGGTATCTTCTAGACTTTTTTTTTTACCATTATAAGAAATGTCCAAACAAAAAAGCTATCATAAACATTTGAGGTTTGATATTGGCTAATTGTTTTGCTTGAAAATGAATATTTTACCAATGCCATCATCGGACATTTGGTAATTCTTCACTTTTGCTTTTACAAAAATATGTTCCTCACAGAATTGGTTTTATAAGACTTTCTGGATAGGTCGCTGGTCTTTAGCGGTTTTTTCTTCTTTTTTTTTCTCAATGGATAATTTTGGTACCGATGATTTCTACACCTGGGTTGAGTGAGACGATCGGTGTCAAGTTTCTTGCCCAAATAAAACAATGAAATCCCATCCTGGCTCCTCAATGGGGAGACGAGAGGTAGCACCAGATTGTCTGGGTGGGCCCTTGGGAGTCATTGGGCCCGACAATACCCTACATCCGGTCGGCGGACTTCGCGCCACCTCCATGTACTTCCAGGTTATTAATTTATTTTTGCTTGTCACCGTAATTCTAGGGTTCAGTTGTGACGCCTTTCCTGGCTATTTGCGCCTTTCGGTTCAGCAACTCCGTCCTCAGCAGTGATTTTCTTTCTGGATAATGTGCTTTCATAGCATTTAATCTTCCCAGATTTGCCCCACAAGACAGTGGCGGTTTGAAATCAGACTTTTCCTTTTCTAACATGGACTGCTGTTGTCCCAGCAATGCTCTAACTACCCGGGTTAGGGTTATTCACGGACGCCCATAATCGCCCAATGGTTACTTCATTGGACTTGTGAGACATTTTCTAGGAGTAACTGCACCACACAGTTACCACGCCCCATCCTCTATGCCAATCGCCAATTCGCGACTTTGTATTATTTCTGCGAGGCCTTATTCACAGCTAAACACCATACTTGAAGGACATTCCACTATCCGCCACCTGTGGATGCCCTGGGTCGGGGGTGGTTACCCATGATTTGCCTAGGAGCAACGAAGTGCTTGGAGCAAAACCCCATCCCACGATCCTCGTCATGCAAGTCCGCTGCCTTTACGATTGTGCCATCTTGCTTTCAACAGGATAACAATAATATCAATCGTGTTATGTGATATCATCTTTCTACTCATCTGCTATGTTCGACACTTTGGTTATTCTGTTTAATGTCATTATGAGAAAACACAGTGGGCTGATCACCTGCTTGTCTGAGACAGCTGAGGAGTAACCACAGTGGCTACATTGATTTGTTTATTGGCCTTGGTTATGATTAACACTGCTCATGATGTCAATAAAGAGTTTAGGACACAGTGGGTTGATCACCTGCTTGTCTGAAATTCTTTATTCCACGGTAATTTCCAACCCTGTGTTCAGCCATGCTTGGTGGTTGGGTTGCCTGCATTTATGGCGGGTATCTTGACTGCCTTTCATGGCTGAACATTGTACTGGCCCTAACACTGCTCTGCGGTATTAATAGGGTTCGATCAGACAAACATGCTGAGATATGTCCAAACTCTTTTATGAATAGTATAAATGAATTGAAGGGGAGCAGGCACCAGAAAATGATGAAGCAAGGTAGGAACAAGTTTTCGTGCCAGAAAAACACAGATAAATAGCCATAGAAAAAAGTGTAAAAGTCGACGGTGGGAATCGAACCCACACCGAGGCGTACGACAACACCGTCTAGCCGGAGACAGAAGCCACTCTCTAACCAACTGAGTTAATTAGGTGGCTAATTAGCTCAGTTGGTATGGGGATTCACTTGTAAATGTTTCATAAAAATTTTTTGCCCCCCCCCCCCCCACCCACGTCCTCTTTTTTCATACTTGATACAAACAGTATTAGTTGGCGTCAAGTCTCAGATACTTTCATGGGGCAAGCTAAAAAAATAAAATGCGATCTGAGCAAGGGACACAACCGGAGTATTCTTGAAGCAAACTCTAATAATGGACAGGTGATGTACCTTGATGCAACTTGTCCGTCCTATCCTTTATGCTTTAGGCGAATGACTTATTTCATAATTCGATGTCAAATTCGAAAGAAAAACTTCAGACTCCATGGTTTTAGAACAAGATCGCGTGTTTTTTTTTTTTACGGAATACTATTAGTGAGCATTTATGTGGAACGCGTCAATAGCGTGCACATATTCTAGGTATTAGATTGTCAGAAGAAAAGTTTATTGTTGTCAAATGGTAGTTAAAATTGAAATATCACCACATCGCCGCCACCTCTCCTCTTCCTCCTCCTCCTCCTCCTCCATCACCACCACAAATAGTTGAATACAGTCCACGGTCTCTTCAATGCTGAATATCATTCCATTCGTAGAACGGACATTTTCTAGTTATAGTAATAAACCTAATAACCATAGTTCATAATTTCTATTTTCTTAATTGTACAAAGGACTGTGTCAGACTGCAGCTTGCAAGAACAACCTTCTATCTCAACTATACCCATGGTGGCTGTAGTAGTGACCTTTCTGTGTCGAAAACACGATGAAATATCCAATGAATGAAATTTAAGCAGTTACTCCCCTTGTAATGTTTGAGACATGGAAGGCCGACGCATGAAACATCTTTTCCCCCCATCCTGGCCATCCTATTCTAAATGACCCTTGTTGGGTTAGTGTAGAATAAAGGTGTTGGTAGTTCTTTAAAAGGTTATTATATTATTTCATCAGGAATAACTGTGTTCGATAACACGTTCTTCTTCGGGCATTCGTTTCAGTCAATATTGTTAAAAGATTAGTAATCATGCATGAAACATCTGTTTGGATTGGTTCGAAGCCAAACATGTTCAAATCTAATCATAGTTATAATTATTATTGTCAACCGATTGAAAATGGAAAAATGGTAGGGGGCAGGGAGGCTCTGGTCGATTTATTTCAAAGATGAATTCTAACATAATTTAGCTCATCATGCGACAGTTATACAGTTTGGAATTCCTTAACACGAAACGAAGGGAAACTATATGGACTAGTGAGACCCAGTGTCCTGAAACCGTTCGTCTAATATACACATGCCATTTGTTATCATTATAATGATATAATATTGATAATAATAATTATCATTATTGTTATTATAATTAACATCATCATCGTTATCAACATCATCATCAGCAGCAGCATTAATATTATTGTTATTATCATTATTATTATTCATATTATTATTATTATTATTATTATCAGCATTATTATTATCATTAAGAGTAGGGGGAGGAAGAAGTGAGGAGGAGGAAGGAGGAGACGACAACGAAGAAGAAGTAGCAATATTAGCATTATCATTAGAATTAGTTACTAGCAGCAGCCGAGGCAGTATCTATATTATATGAAAGAAGTTAAGTGTTTACGTGTAATCATGAAAATACCTTTTAGCCACAACAATGCAAAATCTAAAAAATAGTGGATTGTAAACCATTTTGAAAAAAAAACAATATTTGTAGGCATATTTTGATCTTTTCAAAAATGAATTTAGTCTATCAATAATTTCGTTGATTTCGAATCATACAGAGACCAAGAGAAAATGTATTCCGTAATTCATTCTTTTCAGCAGAAACGGAAAAGATACGGAACCGAAATTGACCTCCGAATGTAAACATTGAAAAAATTGCGACCCCGATCCATTCTTTTTTAAAGAAAGAAACACGAAAATAAAACATGTTTTGTGTTAATAGAGACCAGAAAAAAAAACAAAACAAGAACGATATGTTGAATTTCAAATTTCGATAAGGTCTTTATTGATAATTCATTACAAATAGCAGATTTCTATCGACATTTTTTTTCTGGCCTTCGTCAAAGTTAGCAAAAATGAGCATTTTGAAATTTTTGATTAAATAGATTATTTGAATTAATTATTGACAAAATCAAAATAGATAAAAAGTAACGTTAAAAACACTAAAGCGATTCTTTTTATTTAAAAAATGTTGATAGATAGTTTGTTTGTTTGTTTGATCGAACCCCATTAATACCGCACAAAGCAGTGTTGGGGCAAATCCCATGTTCAGCCATAAAAGATACACAAGATACCCGGTATAAATCC
>JARBEQ010155683.1:0-10206 GCA_030265355.1 Tritonia tetraquetra | reverse complement strand
ATGTACCACACAGATTTGTCAACTAAAAACAATCAAACCTAAGATATAATGTACCACACAGATTTGTCAACTAAAAACAATCAAACCTAAGATATAATGTACCACACAGATTTGTCAACTAAAAAGAATCAAACATAAGATATAATGTACCAGACCGATTTGCATTTTCTATTTCCCAACAACAGTGAATAGTTTTCTAAATTTCTTTCAATGTCAATATAATAATTTTTTTACTTGAAAAATTTCTGTTAAGCCTCATGACTTTATCATGTGACACACGTCTATGAAGGTAGGGCATATTTTTATTCAGAGCCTTTTGCATATTAAGTTTGGGAAAATTCAGTAGTTTCAGAATAATCGACATAAGCGAAATGAAATTTTTCCATTTTCCATTGAAGCACATTTTTAATTCACTGTTGTTTTTGTTTACTGTTGTGAATAGCAATATGCGCATAGCTACCTGTATTTCTCCCTCTTCATTTATGCTTACTCCCGATGAATAATTCATAATAATATAGTTAATTGACATCATTGTTGGGAAAATGTGTCAACACTAGTTCAATTTCGTACATAAGATGCAATAGGCACGGATGCCCATCACTGCAAATATGTTACAACACAAAGACAATCCTTTCACGCATCATTTTCACAGTTTTTGGTACTGCTGAAAGCAACACTAATCATACAGTGGTAGTGGTATACAATAACACAGTAGCATGTAATGATAACTGTTTAGGAGTCCAAAAATAACAACGAAACCAGTCAGTCAAAGTAAAACATGTGTGAATGTGTAGTTTCTCTGTCTTAAGTTTTTGTATAAATATTTTCAATATGGGTTGACTTAAAGTGATTAGCAGTTGACTATGGGTACACCTTGTCCGTCATACTCCAAGCAATGACAGGTGCAGGAACAGAAACAGCGACGATTTAACTCAGATGGAAAATGTGTTTTTATCTGTCATTTTTTAATACAGTTCTCACTGCAAATTTGCGGGGTCTCAACTTGTAACAAATATACAATTCAAAAAAGCAACAGGAATGAGTTAATAAACAAAAAGGTAAAACCAGTACATAATCATTTCCTCTTTCCCACATGGGCAATCCTAAAAAGGAAGGTACATCAGTCTTCTCGGCCTTCCAATCTAAATGTAAAGCTTACAGGGAAGTCCAGTTTGCATCAATGGTGGTTCTAAAATATGTCTCAATGGTGGTTCTAAAATAAGTGAAATGTCTACATTACGCATAATCCCGGTGGCTAATTTAGTCTGACAATTTGAGGGTTCTACTTGTAGTGGACAGCATCATGCAAAGAGCATCCGATACATTGTAAATTGTTGCGGAAAAAAATTGATATTTATTATGTAAGAGATCCCTTCAAGTCGTAGAGCAAGAGCACATGGATCATCCTGCCCCTACTTAAGTGACCTAGAGGCGCCGGTGGTGGAACGGTTAGCATGCTGAATCGGTCAGCATGGTCAAGCTACATACATCATGATCAGTGTCTCGGGTGCTGTGCTCTTAGGTAGGGCACTTAACTCTGCTTACCTCATTCGACTCAGGTGTAAATGAGTACCCAGCCGAGGGTAGAGAACGATCTCGTCAGAATGCTAGTGCTGAAGCGCCTAACAGGCAACTCGCACTGTATACTCCTCGTGGAGTTGAGAAGGATACAGGAGTGTTATTGCCTGTCGGGGGTAAACTATACATTGTAACGCGCATAAAGCATGATGAACTTCGTGGATATGAGCTATATACGTGCAAAGTACAATCAATAAGCACCAACAACCATCCATAAATATCAAAGTATAGGCTTACTGTTTGTATCAGGATTCCACTCCCCTGCCACCTGAGGCTCTACAATCTGAACACGCCCTGACACAGCTGCAGTTGATGGCAAAGATGATTGTTGAAGAGCTTGATTCGTGCATGGTAGAAGAAAAGAAAACATGTTAAAATTTCTTTTATTTCATTTATATAGACAAGGTTGACAGTGGGTTGATCACCTGCTTGGCTTAATATCTTGATCCAGAGAAATCCAGTCTCATAGTGCTGGCCCTACATTGTAATGGTAAAAGG
The DNA here is from genome assembly GCA_030265355.1 of Tritonia tetraquetra. NCBI lineage: Eukaryota > Metazoa > Mollusca > Gastropoda > Nudibranchia > Tritoniidae > Tritonia > Tritonia tetraquetra. Next base: position 8,130 of record JARBEQ010155683.1, on the reverse strand, counting down.
GAATTGGATAAGAAAGAAAGATATAGACAAGGTAACACATGCTGGCCAACAAATATCTTATCAATTAATGAAAACAAAAGTGATTTAGGGACCTAAAAACACACAACACAACCAAAAGGGTCAGGCTCTTTATCTTAGGGATGATAACCAAGTGTGCCCCCAAAAAAACTTTTCCATGTCTAGCAAATTCAAACTTAATGCTGCATGTGGCAAGAGTTCTGGAAAAGGTACCCACTTAGTGTTGCAACGCCCATGTATGCACAGCTAAGATTTTTTAATTTTTTTTTTCAGAAAACAAATGAAAAAAACCCAACAATCTTGCCTGCCTTTCATCACTAATTGACAATCATAAAACGCTTGGAATATTCTCCTATACTGTTTACCTTCGTTAGTTGAGGAATCATGTTGAGAGACTGTTGTTGGCATGACAGTAGCAGTTGGGGTGTTTGGCAAGTTAGAAGCTGTTGGAGAGATCGCCATTGGCCTAATGCTAGCAGTAACTTTGGCAGATGATGAAGAACTGTGGGCAGCCATTGGAGGAGCTTGGCGAGATGTTGATGCCGCTGGCGCCATTGGTTTTATATTGGCAGTTTTAGGAGGATCACTGGAAGTAGAACTGTGGGGGAAAAAATCAGTAAAAAACTTTATAGTCAAAGATAATAAATATATCATATTGTTGTGACATAGTCCGTAAATGACCATATTCAGTCTCTTATCTAGTTATAACAAGGTACAATATTGTAATAAGATACAAATGCAGACAAGCATCTCTTTGCAAGCTGGAAATTGTAAAATTTAAAATGGGCGAGTTGATCTGAAAAAAGTGTTAGCTCAGCAACACAGAGAACACCTTTCTTTCTTATACAATTCCCTTTTACCATTACAGTGTAGGGCACACAGAGAACACCTTTCTTTCTTATCCAATTCCCTTTTACCATTACAGTGTAGGGCACAGAGAGAATACCTGTGATTGTAAAAAAAACAAAAAAAACAATGGAGAGCAACTATTTGATTAGTTACTCTCCATTGTTCATGAGTTGCACTCCATTCTTTTTTTTTCAATCGCGAGCGTAATCTGTCCGTTTTGTTCCCTGGTTAACGTGTGTGTTTTATGCAGAATGAGTGTATGTGTCCATACCTGGGTGCCACAGAGCCTGCAGGTCTTGCTGGTATTGGTTGTTGGGGTGGGGAATGTTTATGTTGGGCATTCTCCAACTGCTTCTGTAATTGCTGAATCTGACAATATGAATGAATCAAAACAGATGGTAAAAGATTATGGGAGGACAGTTTTGAGTTCATTTAATTTCAACAGTATAAGAAAGTCTCTTTTATCACAAATTTATACACATGAAAAAGATTGTAATACCTTATTCTGTAATTCTGTATTTTCAGCTTGCAATTTTTCTTTTTCGGATGTTACAGATTTCTTTGCATCTTCCAATTCAGTTTCCAAGGTTGCTATACGTGACTCATACTGAGCACGCAGTACTTTCACATGTTCTGGGATGTCTGTGAAAAACACAGAAAACCTCAAAATGTTTATATAATGGTCAAAACTGAACAGCAATGAAAAAAATAAAAATCCTCTACAACAGCGTACCAAAACATCAACCACATCATCATCCTCTACCAAAGAAAAAGAATGTACATAACAAAAACAACAAAAGACAAAAAAGAATCAAGCTATCAGGAAGTGAAATCAAAGTTAACAAAATAAAACACCTTTATTAGAGCTTTGTAATTCTCTAAGTTCTTTATTCTCTGCTTCCATTTTTTCCAAGGTTGCCTTCTGGGTCATCATCTTGATGCGGGCATTCTGAAGCACAGCACGAGACTGTGTTTGCTTCTTCTCAAACTCCTCTCTACGCTTCTCAAAACCATCCACTTCTGCTCTCAGTTTAGTGTTGTTCTCCTGCAGTTGAACAATTTCCTACAGTTTAAAGAGAAAGAAAGAAAAGTTAAATGTACTCATACAACAACCTGTATTACAGTGCATGACTTTAATGGCATGAGTGTGAGTATCTAATAGATTTTACCAAAAATTGTGACATGTTTTTGAGGTTTCATATGAATCCCCACAACACAGCTATAAAATTTGTAAGAATTGAACACACTTAGCGTACACAAGCCAATGACCCACTAATAATACCCACAAAGGAGGTAGATGATAGTGATACCTAAATAATTGACAACTCTAGAAACAAAACTCCACCTGTTCTTTAGCAGTGAGAGTCTCCTTTGTTGTAGACACTTCAGCAGTAGCCTGTTCGGCCCGTTTCTCAGCTGCCCGAGTTGCATTCTGTGCCTCTGACAACTGGATCTCCAAAGAACTGATGATATTAGTCTTGGCAGTGATGGAGTTACTGAGTTCATTGACAGTCTATAAGGAGGATCCAAGGGACAAGAAAATAACCATCAATAATCAACAAAATCTGATTCCCCGTAACACTTGGGTTGTAAAATAGTCAACTGATGCTAAAAATGTATTAACGAAGATTTGCTAGGGCTTTACCAAAATCTACAAACAATTGATTTGTCAGTATCTATTTTAAAATTAACTAATCAATAAAAGTTTGCTAAAAAATATATTGTTTCAAAGTCAAAGAACTACCTTCAAATATAAAAGAATATATAAATCAAAGTCAGTGTAACGTAGGTGGTTTTATGCCCTCTTCAACACAACATAGTCATATCAAAGGTGGTATATTGAAGCCAACAAACTAAGCTAAACCCTCCTACTGTTGCATTGTTTACCAGTTGAAGTGATTGCATGTTAACTTTGCCAGTTTCTTGGGCTGCAGCTTTTACTTTTTTCACTTCATCCAACTCTTTGGTAATCTTCTCAGCCTGTTCCTTGTATTTCCGGCCAATCTGTTTCAAACGGGTGATGGTCATTGTTTTCTCTTCACACTCTTTGGTCTTCTCTTCTATTTGCTTCTTGCTTGTGGTCAAATCTTGGCTGTGTAAAAAACATGAAATAATCTCATCAACAACACTAATATGGACCCCTTTTACCTATCATTTAATATCATATACTTTGGTTAATATTGAGAAAAAAGCTCAAAATTTGCAGCTTTACTGTACTGTCTACACAAAAAAGTCATTCAAATGTTATATCCAGGCCTACCACCCCTAACCAGGGTAAAAACAGGACAAGACGGTACTATAGAAAAATAGGACATAATTAGAGAGAAAGAGGGTAAAATATTGTGAAAAACAGGATCATTCAATAAAAACAAAGAAAACAGGCGATCTGCTAAGTTTTAAATTGACTAAAAAAAGTAGGGCACAATCCCTTCGATAAACAGGAGTTGGTAGATCTGTATATCTTTTGGAAATGGCTCCTTTCGTCTGTATAATCATTTCAGCCGGTACACCTGGCAGTGTGACACAGGCCTGTTTATTAAGGCATTACTCATATTCATCAGCATTTCGATCTATTAAAACTTCCTTTTCCACACTCTATGCAAGCAGGGCAAGGATTTGGAAATAAAACTGTGTTAATTGAATCAAAATACAAATAAATCCTTATTCCATACTATGCATATTGCATTCAATTTACTTACCTATTTTTGTTATTATCCTGTTTAAGGGTACCAATTTCATTTCTGGAAAACAAATATAAGGTAATCAATTGATCACTTGCAAAACACACATTCTATTCAAAATTCTTAAAATATATTTCTTCATACACAAAACATTGTCATTTCAAAAATTCATTTTTTGAAAATAATAAATTAAAAGCCTTACGTCAAGTTGACACTTGTGACATTTGACCTTGTAAGTTCAGCTCTGGAAGGTGGAAAATAAGATAAAAAGAAATAGATGAAACTAAAGTGAGGAAACTCAAAATCAAGTAATTATTTATCCTACAATTCACATAGCTCACAGTGGCAAATTCTCTCAGTTTGTACTATGGCTGAGGAGGTGACCACAAGGGCAACAGTAATTTGTTTATTGACCTTATCTTATGATTAATACTGTTCAGTGTATTGCTCATGGTGCCAGTAAAGGATGGGCACAGTGGGCTGATCACCTGCTTGTCTGAAATCCTTGGATCAATAGCTTTTCCAGCTCTATGTTTTGCCACATGTGGCGGGTATGCACCATCTGTGACAGAACAGGGAGCTGGCCCCAACACTGCATTGTGGTAATAATGGGGCTTGATCCAAACTATAATTCATGTTAATAAAAAACAATAGAGTGATCAGAAACGCTTTACAACTAAAACAGTCTTCATTATTAGAATGATTCGACTCGACTTTTACCGATGACGAATGAGAGCGATGTCCCTTTACTATCATGTGTTCCCATAATTCTCTTATTGTTTTGGTGCTCTATTATTTTTTGGTGCGTTCAATACTCGATACAAAATGGTAGGGTCGTAATGCATCCTTTTATCAAAATTATGTGAAAGGTACATGGTTCGATTCCCGGCAGCGTCAGATATTTTTCTCTGTGAAACTCAGTGAAAACCTATATGTCACTCCCCTGATCCTATTCAGGTAGGTGAGATCAAGAACTTAGTCCTATCGGAGACGGACGATAATCTCGAAGGTCCCATGTGTACGTTGCGCATGTTAAAGAACCCTTGGCAGTTAAAAATCTATAAGAGTAGGCCGCAAGGCCGCTGTCCGGGCAAAATCAATTCCTACCACAAAGGTCACAGTGGGTTGATCACCAGCTTGGCTTAATATCTTGATCCAGAGATACCCAGCCTCATAGTGCTGGCCCTACCCTGTAATGGTAAAAGGGAATTGGATAAGAAAAGAAAAGATGTGAACTAAAAAATGTCGCACCAAAATCATAAAATGCATTCTATCCAGTGAACGCTATGGCACAACTAGCACACAAGGTGCAAGGGAATCTACTCTTCAATTTTCCTCACTCAATATAAAGTGAAATACGCCGAGTCGAATATCTTATTGCAGATGATGGTTGCTAATATGACAAAGATTTTCTAAAGATCCTTGATAAGATTCAAGCTAACAAAATCTTGTCCTTAACCATTTCTCTTTGGGTATGTGTAGGGAAGAACATTGTCAATGCTTCAGATCAAGTTAAATATAATACACAGCATTTTATCTACAGAAAACATGGAAATCAAAAAAGAAAAAAAAGGAGATACTATTCATAAATTCAACGAAAGGATTCTATAGTGAAGGAAATATTAACAAGACATGAATCTTTTTCAGTGTAAAAAAAAAAATTACTTTAGTTTAGCATTCTCATCTCTTGATTGACTTAGATTCTTCCTCAAGTTTTCTTTCTCTTGTCTGTGACAAACAAATAAAGTGGAACAATTAGAAATCTGTATAACAAAATCTGTACCATACAATTAAACAAACCAATAGTAAAAGAGCACTTTTGACATGAAAGGTGAGTTTAGTTCAAACAGGACAGAAAATCACAATCTACTAAAAGCTCAGTTTTACATCCTTTTCAACACATGTTTTTATTTAAGGAAGATTCTGAAAGGTGTGGTGAAAAAAAATACTGCATAAGTGAGATTCGAAATCATAGTTAACATGTATCAGTATGCACCAAATGAAGTATAAGTAAAAGTATGTCAAGAGCCTGTAAGGCTCATAGGGCCAGAGCTTAACCCGGTTTCGGTAGCGTGAAGCGGAAAAGTGATAATTTGTCACTTTCTGGATAGGACGCTGGTCTATCGCAGAATACTTTCCCAAGACTCAATTGAGAATTGGTACCCATTTCTACACCTGGATCGAGGAAAAAACGAAGTGCCCGAATCCATACTGGAACCCACAACCCTCGCCATGAAAGTCTGTAGTCTAGACCACTCGGCCACCTCGCCTCATCACCAAATGAAAGTTGTTGTTTTTCTTCTTTAACCTGTGTCCTGCGATATACAAAAACATTCTGAGTTCCATCCCCTATGGTTCAAAGCGAAAGCTGCCTTTTTCAACTAACGAGCACCACTTGCAGGTACGGAAAATTCCTCATTACTGCCAATCATCTGGGAGTAGCCAAACTTCTGTGTTTGTGTTTTGACTTAGCAGCCAATCAAATTATGGATCATGGGTTTCATTTCACTAACTCCATCCTAATAGGAGTTCTTTGTTTGTTAACCTGTCAATAGTTGGCTGGTCATTCTTGGTTTATGACAAGATGAAAAGGCGAAATTTACAACCTTCCTGCATGTCTGATGACCAAGACATGAATGAACGAAAGATTCAAAGGATCAAAGTTATTGTTAGTTGGTGTTACTTTTGAAGAGTGAGTCCCGTAACTAAGTTGTACAAAAGTCCTATGTGGTCAATGAAATTTTGGGTGGAGAGAAGTGGGGCCATGGTGGTGTCAAAAGATAAGTGTGAAACAAGGCACTGGGTGACTGTGTGTGGTGCAGTCCATGGTGGGAACAGATGTCCTCTATCTCTCTCTCTCTTCTAAAGAGACATGAGAGTGAAGATAAAATGTAAGACACTTACTGTAACCTCTTTTGCTCCTCTGGATCAGTTTTGTGACTTTGTTCAATAAGACTAGATGTTCTGTTTTTCCATCTGTTCACTTCCTCCCTCAGGGAATCTCTTTCCACAGTAACAGTATCTCTTTGGGACTGACTTTCTCTTAGATTCTCTTGGAGGGGCTCTATATCAGTCTCTAGTTTGCGTATCTGAAATAAACACAAGTATTCATCATCTTTACTTCTTTATCAATAACCTTTAGTACCTTTCGGTGTAAAGTTTATGCGTGATACACAAACTTTCGTCATTGATCCCTATTCAGTGACAGCTTCTTTGCCTATACAAGCCTAGATCCTCTTTTTTTTCTTTTTTTGTGCAAGAAATTCTTTCTTAAACTTACTTCAACGTTTAAAGTTGTTAGTTTTATGCACTTGGCAACACGTAATAGGTCATATCAAAGGTGGGACCTTCAATTCAAAAGTCGATAAGACTTGACCCATGAGGAACCCATAAAAACTTAGAAAGTTCAAAGGAAAAAATCTCTGCATCACGGCAAGGATTCGAACCGAGTACCTTCTGCACACAAAGCAAGTGTTACTACTATGCTATAATGCTCCCTCAATGTTTTATATGAATTATGTTACACAAATGATACCAACCTTGACTTCTAGCTGCTGCCTGACATTCAAAAGCTGGTCTCTCTCATCTCGCAATAACTTGTTGCTGTCCGTCAATATATTCAAATTGCTCACTTTTCGCATAAGCTCCACTTGATTCGTAGTGGTCTCTGCATTAATCTGTAACACAAACATTAACAATAAACAATGTATAAATAAATGTGAAAGAGTAAAAATATTTGAGACAAGTCATTCTGCACAAATCAGATAGCTATTTCAATTTCAAATACAAGGACAATTATTACAAATGTATTGTTGTTCATCAACATTGTCACAGATAGAGCTAAGTAATGCTACATAGTTACTAGGATTACAATACATCAGATTTTAAAAATGTATATTGTTGTGCCACTTGAATTATAGTCGCCAAATGCAATTAACCGGTAGCCCAGGCGGAGATCGCTCCGCCCCCTTTGTCCAGCACAGGCGGTTGGACAAACACTGCACTGCTAGCGAAGATTTTAGTAGCAGATATAGGCCTAAAATGAGCTAGTAGCGGCGGGGTTCCTCTACCGCTAACTATGACATCTCTCTCTCACACACACACACACATTCTCTCTCCAACTCCAACACACACATTTATTCACTCTCATTGTTCTTTCTGTCTGTTTATTTACCTATCTATCTATCCAGTTATCTATCCATCTATATATAACATATGTTTGTAACAAAATATAATTATGTCTAGGTGTCTATCTATCCACCTATGTCTTATACATCTTTCCTCTCCTCTCTCTTTCTCTCCATCTACTCTCTCTTTTTCTTTGTCTATCCCCGTCTCTCTCTCCGCTTTAACACACAAACACAAACTCATTCTCTCTCTAACACACACACACACACATGGCGTCAGTGGCTGAGTGGTTAACACAACTCGACAAGAGCTGTGGTCAAGCAACGGTGAACGAGGTGACCAATTGAACGGGTGACAGTGGGACCTACCCTACCAGCACGGTCCGATTCACAACCACATGTCATTGGCGTTGTGTCCTTAGGTAAGGCACTTAACTCTGCTTACCTCACTCGAC
>JARBEQ010155461.1:0-13122 GCA_030265355.1 Tritonia tetraquetra | reverse complement strand
GAGAGAGAGAGAGAGAGAGAGAGAGAGAGAGAGAGAGAGAGAGAGAGAGAGCTAGGCACAAGACCAACAAAAGGGGAAATCAATGCCTTCACATGCCTGCTGTTGGTTGGCATCACAAGCAAAAAAATACTTTTAGACTTGTTGCTCCGGCTTCTAAAGATAAAGTTCTAAACTTCGAAATTATACACTCTTTTCAAAATAGAAAGTTTATATCAAAACTTGAGAAGATTCCACTTGAACCTTAAGGGTAGAGATATGAGAACTCTGAAAGGTCCGGAGAAAAACATCCTGCAGAAAGCCAGACTCTAACCTGCACCTCCACATCCAAAGGCTTGTGACTTAATCACTCCAGATATTATCAGACAGCTACAAACTCAAGAAATTGACTTGAGAGAATAGTTGTTTGCTAGTAAAAAAAAAAGTGTGAAAGGCCTTAGTTTTATTCACACCCTTTTCATAAAAAATGATTCAACAAAACATGAAGATTCCATGTGAATATCCAGGACAGAGCCATGAAACCTCTGAGAGGTCCAGAGAAAAAATCCTACACAAGACGGGACTCAAACGCAGACTCTCACGACCAAAGGTCAGTGACTTAACCACAGTACTTCGGACGGCCCCAGTTGTTACAAAAGAAGTGCATATTTAAACAAGGTTCCAGCACTCCATTCCAAATACTATTTTAAGGCTTTTCCAGGGCATTATTCTTCAATTCCAGGGTTATTTTACCCACAAAATTTAAGATTAACATGTATAGCGACAATATTGCTGTGTATATCAATGGAGCTCAAAAGGAAAGTTGGGCACGCAAGTTGAATTGGTGCATAGCAATATAACATGACACCGAAAGGTCAAACAGGGAAGGATAAAGAAAGAAAGACATAGCAAAGTATATATTTATATATATCAGGTCAAAATAATTGTTTTAAAACAAACATTTAGAAAAAATAAATTTGATACCCATAAAGGTTGAATTAATGACACAACAGCAATATGAATACCATATACAGAAGGTCTATGACATCTGACAATAAACAACTTCTTCCTTTCTTTACCGATAACCTTTACTACATTTCGATATAAGGTTACAATAAACAACAGCAAGTACAACTAACGCTACTATTAAAACACATAACATTCACATCAATAGCAAATGTAACAAAACTAGAGCAATAATAATAATAATCAGAAGATATTTACAACACATATCAAAACAACCAAATAATAACAACAATAAAATACACACACTAAAGTGATCAGTAAAAAAGCACACCTTTTTTTTCTTTTCAATCAAATCTTAAATAAAAAACCCTTTATTCAAAACCCCTTTAATTCTCACTCTATCCTCCCTTTATACAAATCACCATAAGCCAACCCATCAGAATTAGTTTGTAACAAGTTGTTTCTTTGTCAATAATAAGAGTAACTCCCCCTGTCTCACCTGTCCGTACTTGCGTTGATACCTGAGATAGAAAGGCTTGCCCAGCATCATCCACGGGACACACAGTAAGGCCATGATCACAAGGAATCCCTGCAGTCCTTTCTACAAAACACAAACACACAAAAGTCATTGGGAAGTTTTAAATCATAGCTTTTTGAAACCTCACCCCAAAAAATATCTTTGTCTAAAAAACAAAACCTAAAAAAAGTTTCAAAGTCATTGTTACAGAGAAAGGTTATACCAAAGGCGGTTCTAAAGAACTTGAGAACATTCCACATAAATCTCCAGGACAGAGCCATGACACGTCCAGAGAAATCCTGCAGTTGGGATTTGAACCCTAGACCCCCGTATCCAGAGGCATTTGACTTAACCCATATGATACGTACAACCCAGGTCGGAAACTTGTGGATCCCAGCAATTCCCAATCTCCAACAGTTCTATAGTTGTTAGTTTTACAACCTTTTCCAGACAGAATGGTCAAATGAAAGGTGTTTCAACTGACCAGGAAGATTCCATCTCTGTGTCCAGACATTCGGGGTGAGGGCACCTTGTATACTAGTTATGGCTGAGCATGGGACTGGTCCCGACACTGCTTTGTAATTGTATCAGTGTTAATCTTTAAATACAGAAATTAAACATGACGCTGTAATATCAGGGCATTTCCACAGCGGCAGTGTAGTTAACAAGAAGTGTGAAAATTGTATTCATAACATTGAGCTCTGTTTGGCTGTAATTTGGGTCAGGATGTCCCAAATCATCTGTAGGCGTCTTGTGCACAAATTGTGGTAGAACACAGAGCTGGCCCTAATATTGCATGGTGGTATAAAGGGGGCTTGCTCAATTTTTTAAATCATTTTCTCTCACAAAACATTATTATTCTTCAAAACCCACATAAAAAGCCAAAACATGCCAGCCTACCTGCCCATTGTAGATGAGTGGTTCCTTCCCATAATGGAACAGGAACATGTTGATGAGACCTGCAGAGAACAAAGAACATAGTTACAATTTTCTGTATAATTTGTACGAAAAAAAAAACCCAAAAGAAAAAAAAGAGATGGGGGCTTTGTGACCTAGCGGTAACGCTTTCGCGAATTCAGGCATTGGAATTTTTTCCTTTGAACTTTCTGGAGTTTCGTGTCTTTGAGCTCAGCCTACAGGCATTAAAGTGAGATAAATATACTACAAACCAATAAAGTTAGTTTGGATCGGTGGTTAGCTCGAGTCAGTAGAGCAAGTACTCTACATCTCTGGCTAGGCGGTGTTGCCGTTAGCTGGAGTGTGTTCATTCCCCACAGTCATCAAACCTTGTTTCTTCTTAACAGCTATTTTTCTGGCTTGATCCACAGAAATCCAGCCTCATAGTGCTCACTGTAAGGGTAAAAGAGAATTGGATAAGAAAAAGACGAAAAGCTATTTTTCTGGCACTTTGACATGTTCACTTGATACCAGTTGTCATTACTAGTTCTAGTCCTTTCTCCCCGCTAATGTAATTTGTACGAACCAATGAGAAGGCTGGGAGCCGTGTTGGATTGGGACGAGTCGTAGTTGAACCATTTGTGGAAGATGAGGATGATGAGGTAGCCAAACATACAGAACAGGAACACCACCATCGGGATGAACTCAAAGATGATGTTCAGTGGTTTCTTGAAGTACCTGCAGACATTGACAGTCAAAGGGAAATTATGGCAACATCATTACACAATAAAATTGTGTCCTTAAGATCCTCTTCAAATAATAACGATAATCCCACGTCCCTTAAGTTCTCCAATGCTTTAATTTTCCATCATTTTTTTTAAGTTTCTAAATTTCAAACAGGTAATAATCACAACATAAAAAACCAAACATGACAAGACTACAGAAGGAACAGGATATAAATAGGCAGAAAGAAGAAAGAAAAAAGAGGATCATTTCATAAAAACAGTGAAAACAGGCGATTTGACAAGTTTTAAAATGATTTTGAAAACCCAGGAAAATCCCTGTAAAAAACAGGACTTGACAGGTCTCTTTACCACTGCAGCACCGAGGGGTCCAAAAGAAAAAAAAGATGAGAATTGAACCTAGTACCTGTGATTGATGAGACTGAGTCCGATGCCAAAGAACATCTGACTGACTCCCAGGATCACCGACATCTTCATCTTGAGGGAATTACTGAAGGAAATCTTGTTCTCGGACAACATCCAGATCTGACACAAGGCAAGAGACAAAACAAAGATATTTCAATCTGTGAAGTTCTATAGAAGTCTTGTCATTATACAAATAAAATTGTATTTTTAATGAAATTCACACAACAAATTAACCAAAGATAACATAGCTTATTGAAAAAATCTTTTTTTTTTAAATGAGCAGATTTTTCATGTCCGCAAAAATTCTTCTTATCATTTATAGTAAAAAAAAACACGCTGCTTGATAATGCCGCCGTGAAAAAAATTGCATTAAAAAGAAAAAAGAATGATGAAGGCCAAGCACCGAAACGAAATGTCAATTGACAATAAGTAAAACATGCCTATCATGACCACACCGGCTGTGCAGCAAGTCTCTGGCCAATGATCAGCCATGCTGCAGTATGTGTGAGATTAGACTCAAGTGAGTTAACAGTAGCAGCAGATGGCCACAAAGCTGTATGGAGAACCACAGGGTACACAGCAAGTCTCTGGCCAATGATCAGCCATGCTGCAGTATGTGTGAGATTAGACTCAAGTGAATTAACAGTAGCGGCAGATGGCCACAAAGCTGTATGGAGAACCAGAGGGTACACAACTTACCGGGTCAACACCCATTGGGTAGGGGGATCCCATGAAGGTGTTGTTGGGATTCAGTTGGACTTTGTCCCAGGTTTTCAATGTCCCAAGGTTGTATAACTTGGACCTATGAAGGAAGGGGAAAGCATATAAATGGTTTCAGCTCATAGAAAAGTAGGAACAGAGAAAAGAAACATGTGCGATGAAAGAAAGCTCAGATAACTTAAGGCCTACTGAGTCTGTATCTCTTTGTATTTTCTTTTATTTTTTAAAGAATATCCTTAGGACCTTTCACATTCATGGTGCCAGAAAAGACAATTTGTCACTATCTGAGGAAGACTCTGGTCTATCACAGGTATTCAATCAGCACTTTAAAATGAAGAAGACTTTCTGTCCCAAGAAAACAAATGAAGCATCTGAGGTAGGACTTCACAGTAAAAAATCATTTGGCCATTTTGCCTCTTTCTATTTCTTGTGTAAATACTTAAAAGCAAATTGCGCTTGGTACTTACTTTGTGGGTATATTCCACTGAGAACCAAATATGTTGAGTGGTTTAGAGAAGATGTCATTGTAGATGAAGCCTGTGTACACAGAGAACGCTCCCATTAACAAAATGATGTAACGACCACCAAAAAACTTCTGAAAGATCTGGAGAAAAGAAGGAATGAATATCATTACATTTTTCCTCATTATAAATACAGGCCTGCATTTACCTAGTACCAGTCAACATTTTTCCTCATTATAAATACAGGCCTGAATCTACCTAGTGCCAGTCAACATTTTTCCTCATTATAAATACAGGCCTGAATCTACCTTGTGCCAGTCAACATTTTTCCTCATTATAAATACAGGCCTGAATTTATCTAGTGCCAGTAAACATTTTTCCTCATTATAAATACAGGCCTGAATTTACCTTGTGCCAGTCAACATTTTTCTTCATTATAAATACAGGCCTGAATTTATCTAGTGCCAGTCAACATTTTTCTTCATTATAAATACAGGCTTGAATCTACATTGTGCCAGTCAACATTTTTCCTCATTATAAATAAAGGCCTGAATCTACCTTGTGCCAGTAAACATTTTTCCTCATTATAAATACAGGCCTGAATCTACCTAGTGCCAGTCAACATTTCTCTTCATTATAAATACAGGCCTGAATTTACTTAGTTGGCGTAAATCTTGGCGCAAAATCCCAAACAGTGACCCCCTCGCGTGTGATCCCATTACACGGTAAGAGCGATGGAATAGGCAGTAGGTTTGTTTTGTGCGGTTAGAGCACTGCCCAGTTTTGCTATTTATAGTGCATGGAAACTTCCCATATCAACGGGAAACCATCGGAATGGCGCTGTGACTATTTTTGGCTAAAAATATGAGAAGTCCATTTTTTCTAGTTACAGGGCCCTACAACACCGTCGATATGCTGCTGAGCATGAAATTATGTTGACGCACGTAATATGGAACAGACCAGCGATGAATTACCTCATTTTGTCCTTTCTTGGCTTCGAGGGACTTTTCTTTGACCACCAGGAATAGACCAAACAAGAACATGATGAATCCGTGGCCCATGTCCCCAAACATGACGGCAAACAGGAATGGGAATGTAATGGCAGTGAAAGGAGCTGGAAAAGAGATGGCAAATACAACAGTAATAACAACAACCACCTGACATTTCCATGGTATATTCTCTTTATGAATATAAACAATGGTATATTCTCTTTAGGGGGTCCCAGTGGTGCAGAGATACGGTTCTCGCCTCTGAAGCGAAAGGCAGCGGGGTCGAGTGCCGACAGCGACAGGTATTTTTCTCCTTGAAACTTGGTGAAAACCTGTATGCCACTCCCCTAATCCTATTCAGGTAGGTGGGATCAAAGAACCTAGTCCTATCGGAGACGGACGATAAAATCCAAGGTCCTGTATGCATGTTAAAGAACCATTGGCAATTGAAAATCAATAAGAGTAGGCCGCAAGACCGCCCTTCCAGGCAAAATGAATTCCTGCCACAAAGGTCACAGTGGGTTGATCACCTGCTTGGCTTAATATCTTGATCCAGTCTCATAGTGCTGGCCCTACACTGTAATGGTAAAAGGGAACTAGATAAGAAAGAGAGATATTCTCTTGATGAAAACAAAAGACCTGAACGTCAGTGTGATGAGCCAACTTGAGCATGGCATTGGTTGAACAATGCCCTTTTTACTTTATCACTCCCTTAGTTTATCTTACCATTCACATACTGTGGAAAATCGTATTCCTTCATCTTACCCTTCTCCCTCTGATACCAAAGAACAAAACCAAAGACAAACAAAGTCTAGCTGTAAAGTCATTGTGGATTCAGTGCTAATTCCAGTAATTATTGTATGTAACATCTATCAAATTATCACATAAAACGTTCAATCCATGAACATATTCATAATTTCACTATCTAGATTCAAAGCAAACCCTGCTGAGAAAGGGAATTTGACAACATAGCATGTATAACTTTGATTTGATGCGTTGAAAGTGAAAGTAGAATGCAAAGGAAGATGCTTCACTCCCAGCGCAACTAAGACCACAGTGTAGCTACAATCACCCGGGTGGTGAGTTTTATGCTTCCGTCTACCGGGGTAGCGAACAACCCTGCTCTGTCCTAAAATATTTGCGGGCCGGAGCGCATCGAATAGTCAAAGTATGAACGGAGATTTATAGCTGGAAAATAAAACAAACAAAACACCCCCAGAATTCCGGAACAACTGGAGCTGGTTCCACCCTGAAACTGGTTTTCAGGCAAACCAATCCTCAGAAAGACCAACTCACCAGGGTTGACTTCCCGATAACATGCAACGCCATACGCATCCACTAAAGCCTGGAAACCTGACGTGAACTTGTTTGTGCGATTGTAGGTAGGGGGCACCATTCGTGTCTGCATGCGATTCAGAATGGACGGGACACTGCTGCCACTTTGTTCCTGTTAAGGAGAAAATGAACAAAATATTGATGATTTGATCAACTTCAATTATCTCATTGCAGACAAATGCGCCTGACAGGCTCGGCATTATTATAATTTGAGCTCAGAAAAGTGCAAATTTTCTCATTTTTTGCTTTTCTACTAAAGACATAATCTAAAAAACATCCTGTTATGATGGGGAAATGTGTCAGTCAATCAAAATGCCCATTTTTGTACAATTTTTTTTTCATGGTCAAAACGTACATTTACATCACAAGAAGAATATTTTAAAAAGTAACTTGCATGTTTAGAATCCAACAGTGACGATATACAAAAAATAGAAAGCAAAACGCAGTGAAAAGGGCTATGATAAAATAATAAATAACATTTCTATAGCGCATTTTCAAAACTGGGTAATGCTCAATGCGTTTCACATGTGTAAACGTATTTCTAATATTCTCAGAGTGGCACTATGTTTAAAATCAAGTAGTTTCACAAACAATTCATAAGACATATTATAATAATACAATATCAATTTCATCATGAGTAGGTGGATATAAAAAAGAAATGTTTAAGTTTGGACTTGAAAGAGTCAATGATGATTCTTTAAGATAAGAATGTAAGAGAAATGTGTAAACTTCCAAACAGGGACAAAGCACAGGGACGCAGAATGTTTCAGACAAAAAAACCTTCCTCAGGTCACACAGAAGACAAAAAAACATAACATAGATCATGAAAATTAGTACGAAACTCCAATCAATGGAAAAGCATCGACTGACTGTAAAGTGAAACAAGGCTACTCACCGTTCCCCGTCTCAGTGCCTGTTGGATCCTATCCAAGTCTGCCACAGGACACCAGCATTCGGCAATCAGACATTTCTGGGTGACATCCAGGTTGAACATGTTCAGGATGTGGTAGATGGCCTTGATCTTGTGGACCTTGATGAACCAGACTTTGATGTACTTAGCGGCCACAACCAGGATCCGATGCCGATGTTCCTGGGTTTGGCTCAGGACCTGAGAGACACAAACAAAATAATAAATAAAACAAAGTACACAAAACATCTTCCTTTCTTTCTTTATCAATAACCTTTAGCACCTTTTGCTGAAAGGTCCTACACAAAACATCTTCCTTTCTTTCTTTATCAATAACCTTTAGCACCCTTCGGTGAATGGTCCTACGCAAAACATAAACAACAATAATCAAGAAATAATAAAAACCAACGATACCAGTGAATTCAATCATTTTCAAGTCCAGTTCAAAGGAAAAAATCCCCACACCGTGCCAGGATTCGAACCCAGTACTTTCTGCTCGTGAAGCGAAAGCATTACCGCTATGTTACAATGCCTCCTGTTGTGACCAGCTCCATGCTCTATCACAAGGTGCACATGATGACTATAATTCCAAGAGCACTACGCTGACCAAACTAAACAAACACGGTCCACTCACTGTGTTCAGGTCTTCAATCCTGGTCATGACACCGATGGCCATCTCCCTCCTCTCAGACTGGGTTTCTGGGCATGGGTATAGCGTAGCATGGTACCTGGAGGTCATACACAATTCAAATGAAAACAATTCAGTTGGGTTTTATTTCAACAACGGGGTTTAAGTAAATTATCTTTGTGGAATTCCACAAACCACAGTTATAAGATTTAATGTGTAATCACTCATGATGATATCCTTAGTAGAGAAACATAAGGCATAGGGCGTCAACAAATCGTCTCCATTCAACTCTGTCTCGGCCAGTCTTCTGAGCTGACCATGATGATAAATAGAGAGTTAATATCCCAAACTTATCTATCCAGACTTGCTCACCACCTTTTGCCACCCTGACAATTTTTTTGCACAGATTTTTGCCCAATTCAACACACACAAAAAACATTTATCAAAGGCGGTTCAACTGAAGTTGAGATGATTCCTTGTGAATATCAAGGGCAAAACCATAGAAACTGAAAGATCTAGAGAAAAAAATCCTACACAACACGGGACTCAAAACCCGGACCTCCGCACCCAGAGGCAATTAACTTTTTAATCACCAATGAAAGCCCCCTGATTTCTAAATAAATTCAAATGGTGAAGAACAAAACCCTATTCCTCTGTAAATCGAGCACTAATCCTCTCAATGTCTCAGCCAGAAAAAAAATTCACCCACCCTTCACAGATTTTTTTGATGCGAGACTTCAATTGATCTCCTTGGAAAAAGATTATGAACACAGACTTGTGCACACTGTCGCCCTGTAAGGATAAAAAGAACATTTTTTTAAAAGGGTATTCCTAATCAATTCCTAATGATATTACTACTACTACTACTACTACTACAACAAATGATACTTTTATTTCATCCCTATTTGGGTAATTCTGCATAAATACATAACATTAAATACTATACTATACAAAATATAAAGAATGACACACTACTGGATGCTATACACAATGACATGCGCAGCCACGTTAGTAAACTACCCAATCCACTGACAAATGTCAGAATCATAGAAATAAGGGACAATATTTTCCTCTCACCGTCACAGAGTCTTCCAGAGGTGTGTCGATCTCAGCCTGACGCAGGAACACGTTACCTCTGCACACACGCCACAGCATCACCTCAAAGGACGGAATGCGTTCCCGAAGGATCACTCCAGCGACAAACCTGATTAATCACATCAATAAAAATATTGTCAGTGTCTTTCCCCATTTAAAATGTGCAAATGCTTTTGACCATTATAGCCGTTACTCTGAGCATTTCTTGGCTAACTTACACTTACAATTCAAAAAGGAACAGCAGGAACTATGATCCTAAGGCTCTTAAGAACATTTTTTTATAAATGTTGAAAATTTGTATTGTGGTGTTGCTGATGAAGTTCAGTCCTCCACAGATCTTCAGTTTTCCAAATAGCTTATCATTAGTCAGTGATATTAGCCCCTGATGGCCAATGGCTTTTCTCCATTTTCTATATAAAAATATCATCATACCACAATAGATAATCACTCACCCCAGTTTCATAGGCTGTCCAATCTGGACTGAGTGGTCTTCCCCTAGAAGCTCCTCTCTCTCTTCGGCAACCAGTGGGTCATGCATGGCCTGAATATTATGTTGGGCCTGAAGGTCACACAAGAATACAAAGTAAAATATCATCCATACAAAAAGTACAGAGAAATATCTACACATATAAATTATATACTCATTGAGATGAGAGGAAATCGTTTTCATTGCTATATTATAGTACTTGATCAAATGGCCACATTTTCTGAGATATAAATATTTTTTTAAAAATTCAAAATTCAAGTTATTAAAAAAATGATATGCCCTCTTGAATGCTGTAAGGTCACCTTTATGTGATCCCTCCTACTTAACTGAGGTTAATAAAATCATAAAGCCAACAAGTCCCTCCTAACTGTGTACATGTCTATATCTGACCTGACTCGATTGTTTACTCAACTTGTTAGTTTTCTACCATCTTCAACACACAGTAAAAACTACATTCCCAAGAGCCATGAGGCTCATGGCATTCATGCTTAACCCAGTTTTGTTAATGCCAAGAACTGGTCTTATACTGTGTGGTTATAGAACTTAAATTTTGACAATGGACTCTTCATGTACTAAAATAAAAATGCAGTTTGAATGAGTAACTCCATGAAAACCAGAACAAGCTGAAACGATGGCCGTCTGAAGTTTTGGCCCAATGGGGAGTAACAAGAGGGTTTTAAAAGGAAAAACTTTCCTAAAATAAAATGATAAGCAAAAAAACCCAGAACATTCCTTTTTTTGTTTGTGTATCAGGGTTTTTTTTAAAAAGAGGGAAGTGGAAGTGACATTCGATTTTGATAAAGCTAAACCTCCAACCGTCCTCAATTCATTACTACCAGCTTTTACATTTCTTCTCTTTTTTTACCAACTTTGTCCAATGATCAGATTCGACCAACACTAAAACCATGAACTTCGAACTACAGATAGATAAACCAAAACAACAAAAATAAAAGAATGTAATGCAGGGTCAAGGGTCAAAGTAAAATACTATCAAAAGAGTCCATTCTAAAAAAAAACTAATGTGTATATACAGTTGTGTACAAAAAGTGTTGGGACAGAGACACCCCATTTATCCCATTACATCATTTATGTTCACAGTGGGTTGATCACCTGCTTGGCTTAATATCTTGATCCAGAAAAATCCAGACTCATTGTGCTGGCCCTACTACATTGTAATGGTAAAAGGGAATTGGATAAGAAAAGAAAGAAAAAGAACGATTTTATATGCAAATCTGCTCAGTTTTCTTATAGCTGAGGGGTTTACGACCAAGGCAACAGTAACTATTGTTATGGTCAAAACTTGGGCTACACCTAAAAATGTGACGCTCATTCAAGGTTCGGGGTACAGTGGGCTGATCACCTGCTTGCCTTATCTACCTAGATCCAGAGTTCTTCCAGCTCTATGTTCAGCAATGCGTGATATAGAGCTGGCCACGACACTCCTTGTGGGTATAATGTGGTTTGGATAACAAAACAAAACAATTTTGTATGCCATTCATTTGGCTAGGCGGATAGCTCACTTTTTAAAGTAGTTTCCTCATATAGTTCCTAGACGGTGGCGAGGCAGGCAGGCGTGGGTTCGATCTCCCACTATCGACATGTCAATTTTATTCTTTCTCTCAGGCTTATTTGTTTATCGGACCCTGTCAGACATTCTTTATTCCTTTGTTTATCAAACTAATGACAACTTTTTAAAATCCCCTCACAGAGGACATGGAGTGTTTCGTGTGTGACAGTCGTGTGAACGGCACAGAGAATGACCAGTGTCCGGTCTATAGCTTTGTGGATACCTTTTCACTCCAGCCCTCTAAATGTCCGTTTGGAGCTTGTTACACTATCCTGGACAAAGTAGACGATCAAGGTCAGATTTCGCCTCCTCCTCTTTCTTGTTTTTGTTCTTTTTCCTTCTTCTTCTTCTTCTTCTTCTTCTTCTTCTTCTTTTTTCTTCTTCCTCCTCCTCCTCCTTCTTCTTCTCTCCAACTTAGTCTGTCCTTCACGCTGCTCAAGAGACCTGCCAACAGCTATCATGGACCAAAGGGTTAGCATGGCAACACAAAACTCTGGAGAGCAATCACCACCCAAGTAGTCTTCTCACCGGACGGATCGTGTTTATTTTCAATCTCACCTTTAAGTTTGTGGTGAGGTCGTGAAGTGGCAAAAATAACAGACTCCTATGGCGAGGGTAGAGGGTTCGAATCCTTATTCAGACATGTCATGTTGTTTTTTGGTCTTGGCAAGAAACTATATTTCGATTGTCTCGCTCGACTCGACCTAGGTGAAGAAATGGGTACCACAATTATTATACGATAGTTGGGAAAGAAATCTGCGATAGACCTGCGCCCTGTCCAGACATGTTGTCTCTTGTCGTCCTCTTTACGCCACTGAAACGGGTTTGAACCTCAACCCCGTGGGTCTAATGCCTATTAAACATTATTACAGTCGACTCCGCTCAATCGCAACACGTCGGGAGTGGCAAAATGGTAGCGATTGTCCGAAGTTGTGATTAACAAGTTATTTTTATATAGATATAGACTGAATTTATTCTGTTTCAAGGGAAAAGTTGCGATTAAGAACCGAGTTACGACGAACCGGAGTCGACTGTACTTCACTCTGTTATACCACAGGGTTTGATTGCTTCTTTTTATTTTTCTCCCTGTCTGTCTGTCTGTCTGTTTCTCTCCCCCCCCCCCCCCCCCTCTCTCTCTCTCTGGTGGCGTCCCTAGCTCAGTGGTCAAGCCACTAGACTTTGGGTTTAGAGGACGGGGTTCAAGTCCCGTCAGTGGAGCGGATTTTTTTCCCTGGACCTTTCTCAGAGTTTTCAAAGCTCTGTCCTGGAGATTCACGTGGAATCTTCTCAAGTTCTGTTGAACCGCATTTGATCTGACCTTTATGTGTTAAAAAGGGCGTTATACTTTAAACTTTGGAACTCTCTCTCTCACTCTCTCTCTCTCTCTCTCTCTCTCTCTCTCTCTCTCTCTCTCTCTCTCTCTCTCTCT
>JARBEQ010155350.1:0-13123 GCA_030265355.1 Tritonia tetraquetra | reverse complement strand
GGGAGAGAAGACAAAGGAAAGAGTATGGACCGGTTTAGCACCCCCCGGCCCACAGAAGGGGTCCCGCCAACCGCCCGCAACTTTAAATATACTGGTAGAAATATTGCCTGGATGGGAAAGATTCAAAGATTGTCTTCATGGGTGAAGAATGACAGCTGCACAATCCCAATCTTTTCCCTACCCCAACCAGCTTCCAGTACGACAGCTACTGCTACAATTCTACCTTACAATGGTAGTAACAACACAGGACTGATAATGAGAATCCACAAACATGTCATGTTCATCTTGGAGCATTAAAGTTTAAGACAGTGCTCATGGCAAGACTATAGTGTGGTTTTCCATCTTTGATGCAATAGCAAAATCATCTTTTCTACACCTCGCAATTTAATTTCTTTTTTTAAAAGAAGCTAAAGAGGAGAAGTAACCAGAAGAGATAAAGGGAAAATGTATTTATTCCTGTTAGGATTCATATTGAATCTTCTCCACCCCTTGCACACAAACTAGATTAGCTTACAGTAGATATGAATAAGAACCCAACAATCATTGTACGCCATATATGGCAAAATCTGCTCAGTTTTTGTTTGGGTTTTTTTATAGCTGAAGGCTTTACCACCAAGGCAGCAGTAAATATTATGATCTAAATCTGAGAAACACCTAAAAATGTGATGCTCTTTAGCCAATCAAGGTTGAGGTACAGAAGGCTGATCACCTACCACTGTTCATCAATAGTGGGTGCAACATGTGCTATGGATAATAAAATAAAGCAATCATTGTATTTGTATCTATGTGGCATCATGCTCTTCCTGGGGATTGGAGTGGTAACTCAACTGACAGGATGTTGTTGCTGTTGAAACCCTTTGAACCCTGACCTTAGGGAGAAATGTGGACCCCTCACCCTGAGCATTTTTGGTCAAAAACCACAAAATCTGAGATGGGTATTGATAAGGTGATGCCAACTGACTAGGACTGGTGTGTTTTGGATATAACAAAACTCGCTTATAGCGGGAAAAACCTGCTGGTCCCATCAGTCCTGTTATATCCAAGTTTGACTGTATATTGGAATTACAGGTTCAAAGGGTTAAATCCCTCTCCGTGTGAGCAGGATGTTCTTAACACTCAATTGACAGTCATGGAGATTGGATGTATATCACTACCACTATTGGGAATAGGGAACACTTATTGGATTTCAATCCACACACACACCCCACTCCCTTTCCCCCACTTTCACAAATTTGGAAAAGATGAGAAAATCAGCCTTTAAAATTCAATGAAGAAGTTCAACAAGCAAACATAACTACTTCCAACAGTTTCATTTTTATTCATACTGCATAACGTTTTCTCTTGTGCTTAGGAACAAGAGGCTAAGGACAGCAGCAGTACTTACAAATTCCAAATTTAGATTTGGAAGAATATAATTTAATAGCTAAAAGAGTATTATGCCTAATTCTGTGTCAAGACAAAATCTATATCTAAGAGGTTAACTTTTCTCAGATAGTAATAAGGGAAAAGATATTAACGTTAATGATGCAAAGAGATACTTTCCAATCAATTTCAATCTTTTTAAAATTTAAAACAATTATTTAACCATTGTCAAATTTATGAATTTCAGTGATCCATTTCTTATTTACACTTCCAAGTAATGTTGGGCCCACTGCACCAAATATGGATCAAATCCAAAACATTAACCAGATCTGGGATTTATAACAAGCAGGTGATCAATCCACTAAATTGACATACTAGTCGAAAGTTGCTACAATTACACACTAGTATTAAGGCTCCAAAGTAGATAAACCGCAAGGATAACTCACAGACAATCGTTGCAGACAGTCATAGGAACTTTACTTCAAACCTTCAAGCATACTTTAAGAAAAACAAATCTGTAAAATAATGATTCATCATCTTCCAACTTTTCCCAGCCTAGAGTCAGTTTTCGGATTTGCTGTGATGCTTTGAACTGCTACAATGGCGGCATTGATCTTTGTCTGCATATCCCTCAAGTCACGGATGTGTAATAAACGTAGGATTTTGGCAGCTTCAGACATAATATAATCTGGGAAATAGATTTTAAAAATTCGTTATCAATTTTAAAAGTCAGAAGTGTATAAAAGGTTTGAAAGCTAAAAATTGTTCTCATAGTTTTTTTTGTCTCTAAACCTACCTTTCATGAAATAAATTAACCCTGACCTTGCAATCATTCGGCACAGTATCACTTGCTACCCCTACCCACCAGGTAGCTGATTGTTTCTCCCGTCAGCTTTTGCCTCCGAGGGTCACTAATCCAAAAAAAAGTTGTGACCTTTGCTACTCTAACAATGTTATTCTGAATAGGAGTACAATTTAAGAAGTGTTTTATTATTATTAATACATAGATATTTATCCCAGCCCTTTCCCCGCTCAAACATTGCGTAATGACATCTGTCAACACCTCATCTACTCCAAGTCACTCCCTCCAATGGTGTGTGTGCATTGTGAAATGAGCGGCAGTCTTTTCAAGTAGTACCGTAGGTCGAGTAGTGCTGTGAAGAGAAAACCTGTGACATCATCAAGTTTTAATTGCACAATCTTTGGTGCTAAACAGATTTGGTGTGTTTCAACATACATTTTTGTTAGGGGTACAAAATTCTGCAGCTCCCAGACAGAAAGGTCCATAGTCAAAAGTAATTCTGGTCAGGAGTCCAATTCTTGAAATCAGCATCTCAAATTTGCAGTATTATTAACCAAGCAATAGACGATTTCATGCTTTTTTTTCTTTTCTCAACACTTTCAAACTTAAGATAAAACAAATACCTCCTGCATCAAAACCTAGTTCTGTCTTGTCCAATGGAATATGTTCATCCTGTAAAAAAAATAGAAATAAAAGTGGCATTTTTCTAAATAATAATTTTCTAAATAAGGTAAAATATCAATTTTTTAAATGAATAGAACCTCTGAGAGCTTAAATCTCTTAGAGCTTAAAAAACAATGGAGCTATATCATTATAACCATATTCTATTCTGTTCTAATGTATAGAGTTCAGCATTGCTAAGACCAGCCCTATCTGAAAATGACGCCCACATACACGCACATGACCCATCTAAAGAGATCCTAACCTCCATCAACAAACACCCCTCACTGAATTTTACAATAAGTAGATCAGAAAACTATATTATTTCACCATGATGAAAACAATCATAGCGCCTTGAGAGCCAAAACGACAAAGGCAATTGTGAATCATGTTACTTCTTTGACTGGCAACGCTTTCTTCTATGAGATATCTAAATGAAGGTAAGAACATTGATTGCTTTTAATTTCTTTAGTGTTCAAGGTAAAAAAAAAACAGTGATTATTTATTCAAAGGTGTTGAATGTTATCAAATAGTTAGACAACATGTACCAGTGATATGAAACGCATAAGGATCTATCTTCCTTTCCATCTTCAAAGTAAACACTTCTCAATAAAAAGAAAACAAATTTACCTTCTGATCACCTTTCTTTAATGCAATATCAATTGCCTCCTGGGAAAATTTTTCTTCAATCAGAACACAAATTCCCTGAAAATGGTTATTGAAAAAATAGAGAGAGAAAGAACAATAAACAATAAATGAAAACAGGAAAATCACCTTCTGAAATGATAGAATGATCAAGCTAAGTAGAACTTTCCAAAAATATGTATGACTAGCAATAGTTTCTAATCCACAGCTTAATGTAAATACTTCATCATCCCCCTGACTCCTGCATTTTTCTCCCTTGATCAGTATTCAGTAATCACTACAACTCAGCTATGTAGGTGAACGAATTTGTTTGTGATAATAGCAAGTATTGAAAGATGGAATTGTATAGTATGTAACTTTGAGGATCATGGTTAAAAATGTGTTGGGTTTTTTCATTTGGCTTTTGTTAACTTTTAGTGACTGTTTCTACTAGGATCAAGTTCATTCCTGCCTGTTTCATACCTAGGAATAATCCAACACAAACAGGTTTACCGCTTGTAATAAGATAATAAAGAGAAATTCTAATCAAAATCCCATAATATACTCTCAGACAAACAAGATCAGTAAAGAGAAAACAAAAGTAGAACTCTATCAAGCTCTAGAATGTAGCGAGTCGATGTTCGTAACAGTAGACTACTAGGGAAGCCCCAGAGTTTTAAAATTATTGCCGTTCACATCAGACCAAGTGACCAAATGAATAGATTTATTAAAAGATACTAGCTTTCGAAAAATTTGATCACAATCTAGACTTGTCTAGCTAGGCATTAAACAAAGAATGTAAAAGGGCAAAGCTGAAGCAGTGGACATCGAGCGAAATCTTTGAGATCTGTGACCTAACTACTTCCGATTTTTATTAATAGCAGCGAACTCACAAAATACAAAGTAAATAGGTAGATAGTATTGGTTGTAAAACAAAATGGTATTGTAAATCATCTGAGCATCGATACAAATATACTATAGTAAGCATGAGTCAATAAAAAATATACCGTTTCTTTTCACTACTGATAAAGAGTTGCAACAGATCCGGTAAATTTGTGAAAATGATGCTAAAAAACTCAGAATGTCTCCATTGATTCACCCAACACGAAAATTGTACTCCCAAAGCAGAAAAATAAGTCCAAATCCGCAGATTTTGCTTCAAAAATAGATTTTCCCTGTTCATGTAAAAAAAAAATCAAAACTTTTTCACATTCCGAATGGGTGGGAACCCTGATAAAAACATTTACTTTTATTAGAATGACAGGAAATCATCAATTTGTTTGAAAACGTTTTCAGTACATTATGCTCAGCTTGCTACTTCACTTTCATTCAACTGACTTTCACATTTTCCCTCTTAAACCAATGGTTGTAGGGGATAACAGTGGAATCCATATCTGTTACAATATATGCTGAGGTCAAGCAGACAGCAGATTTCAATGATTAGGAGGAAAAGTGATATCTAGACATAAAAAGCCTTATTAGATTGTCTTACCTTCAACTGTTCCAAGTGATCAGGATGAGGAGGAACTTGGAGCAACATGGCCAAAGATGTGATACCTGCTTTGAACTCAGCACTGTCAACTGGAACATAAAATTGATCACAAAATGTTATCTTTAATCATTAAAAAAATACTACACAGTCAGCCAGTCAATACAAATTGCAATGTGGACAACGCCCAGGACACCAGATGCATGCCAGAGTGCTCCTCCTAGTTCTGAGGTACCATTGGGGAATAAGTCTATTCATTGCATCCAATCCAATGCACAAGAGTTCACTATGGGAGCAATGCCAAGGGATTAATATCTTACATTGAAATAGAAAAGTTGAATTTGACAATAAGTAATAACCACACTCACAATCAAGGTTGTCCAAAGGATTTTGCGAATTTGCTAGTGGTTGATTCATTTGTTGCTTCACTTTAGAAGGAGAGACATTCTTGTATTTTTCGACTGCAAATATAAAAAGCGGTATAAAAACAGATAAGTTTCACTTTAAAATTTGATAGACATTATGCAAATTACGTACAATAATAACAAAATTTGTGATTTAAGAGTAATAAAACAATCCAAGTAAACATTCACCACCTTTGATGCGATCATACAGTGTTGAATAGGGCGTAAAAGTGACAAAAGAATAGAAAAGAAAACATTCAGCACAGAACATCTCAGCACTTACCATTCTCACCATATTCTAACCGCACAGCCAATCCCAGAAGCCAGTCTGTGACCGCCTGTCGTTTGTCAGGAGTGTATGGGCATTTGAGCTCTACCAAATACTGAAAATCAAAGATGTAGTAAGGTCATGGTAGACATCTTTCCACCAGGGCAAAGATTTTTTTATTGAGTCATATAAAAAATAAAAAAGATGTGACAGCATATAAATAACAGAACATTTGTTTCCATTTTCTTTATTGGCACAACACCCCACATGCAATACTAAAAAATAGAGACGTTCTTCTGATATCAATTTCTTTCCAGGTTTATCTAAAATTATGAACTTTATTGACTCCTCTCTATTGCAATTTCTTTTCTTTGCATCAACTTTAGTTTCTTCTTCTCTTTTGAATATCAGAGATTACCTCCATCCACATTTTTCTTGGCCTATCTCCTAGTTTAGTTAATATAGGTTTACGCTCAAATATACTTTTTAGGGATTCTCTGTCCACCTTCTAAACATAAGATTCTTCATCCCTTCTTTTAGTTTCTGCTATCCCTAATATTTCTATCCTATACATTTAATCTCTTCATTCAAGTCTATTCCTTTTCATTAATTATAGACCTTACATTCCATGATCCTATTCTCGTTGTCATTTTTCTTGCCAAAATCGCTTTCCGAAAAGTCAGTCTGTTTCATTCATTTATTGAGCAGCTTTGAATTGGGTGATTTTGGACAAGAAGATTGTACCCTAAAAAAGTGGTAGAGCTGCCGCCCTAAGGCCTCCTACTAGGCCGTTGTCCACATTTGTCTGTCTCCTACGTCGCATCAAGGTTTTAAGAAAGGACCCAACACAGTATTTTTACACTGCCATGACATGCATCCACACAAGTCTAGACTGAACCTTACTATCCATATACATCCCCATTCCAAAGTCACTATTGAGAAACATTGGTTTAGAGCCGGATTCAACATTAGATTATTGAAAAAGACAGTGACTATGCCGACACTCACATCACGAAGCACCTTTGTCCACTGATTATTACTGACATCACGCAAGGTTCCCCTGTCTTCAATCTTCGAGTGACGTATTTTCTGATCCTCAAGCCATATCACAAGATTTTGAAACATTGAGTCATCTGTAAAACAGTAACCAACAGAATCTTAAGTGGGATAACAAAGGATGTGAAAAAAAAAGAAATGAATTTGCAGCTTAGGCGTGGAGTTTATTCACCACACATTAAGTATTCTACACTTAATGAATGAAACAATTACTCTTTAGTAGCCCGGCTTTAATAGTTTTCACGGCTATTAATGATCCAACAATTGTGTGTAAATTTTTCAACTAGAGAAAATTCCATTCACAGTGGGTTGATCACCTGCTTGGCTTGATATCTGGATCCAGAGAAATCCAGCCTCATAGTGCTGGCCATACACTGTAATGGTAAAAGGGAATTGGATAAGAAAGAAAGAAAATTCCATTGAGAATAGAGAGTAGAAAGAGTTCAGGAAGATAATTCATCATCAGAAAAAGAAGGTGTGAAAGTGTGTGAACTAAAAATCAAAAATAAAATCAATTTATAAAAGATGCAAAAAAGCAAAGTGGGTACTAAGTCCCAAACAGGTGACACACTACTCTAGATAGCCAGAATTATCAATGATACTATGAGGATATTAGTACCTATAGATTGGGGGCAACATTAATAATAATAATAATTCATTTAATATAGCGCTGGAAATCCACCAGAGGTGCTCAGAGGCACTTTACATAATCAAACAATACATCCACACACACACATACACACATGCAGACCTAGACGTAACTCTAATTTCTGACATCCTACTACACATGCAAGTTACATAGTCAAAGATGCAGACTAAGAGGTCACAGGGCCTAGTAAGGGGCCCTGAGGTGGCAACCCCACCACTTATACTGGGCATAGTGGGGTAATCTCCTACTTATCCGAATCAAGGTATTCAAAGAAATAGGCATATGCCCGACTCAAGGATTCATTACACAGGGATGACTCATGCATGGAATACTTAGATCCATTAAGGGTAAAGAGTTAGTAAACAAAGTCAAAAAATATAAAATTTATATTTTGGAAATTACAGAAAATAAAAAGAAAGGCCAGGGAATAGTGAATCTAGGTAGCCATACACTCGTCTCGGGTGTCAACAATACTAATACTAATGAAAGAGCAAGAGCAGGAGTAGCTTTATTACTAAGAAACAATTATGCACTCGATGACTTTAATTTCATAAATGAGTGACTTATAGAGACTAATATTGAATTTAAATCTAAGAACATCAAATTTATTGTAGGATATGGTCCAAACGAAGATGCATCAAAGGAAGAAAAAGAAGGCTTTTACCACCAGTTACAAATAGCCACATAGAAAATGTCTCTCTTATACATTATTAATTTGGTCTTGTCTCTTGCTGTGGATGTAGACCAGTGGTGGTCTCAGCGTGCTTTGAATTAGGGTTGGCCTCTCTTTGTGTGTGTGTTGGCCAACTCCACTTTGCAGAGTACTAGCTTTACTAGATTAATCAGGCAAAGTAGCCTAAGAATCAAGAACACTTTTGCATACACACTATAGATCTCACTAGACTGGTCTATAGTGTGTAACACGGTCTATAGTGTAAGTGAACATGGTCTATAGTGTGTAACACAAGTGGTCACTTGTTGACCCCACCCTCTGGTTTTGTTCCGATTGTTTAAAAAAATTGGAGGGCTAAAGTCAAAGTGCAAAGATGCAGTCTAGTCTTAGATTTCTTTCAATCTACTAAAGACTTAGTCTTGGCCTAATCTTACCGGCAATGTTAAAACTCCCAGGATCTGGAAAATCCAGTGCAATCAGCTTTCGTTTAAACATTTTGTTAACAAATGAATGAGGTTACGGTGTTTCCACTTTCAGTAGGGCAATGTATTTTCAGTTAATTTTGGGGGCAACAAATCTGCATATCACATCAACCTCCCTTTATTTTAGAGCCTCGACGTTGAAGGTTTTTTGCTCGTTTCACAAGCAAACTCTAAAATGTGTTCTGCTGGCTACTGGCTGAAGTACTTACCTTCAATTTTTGAAGAGTTACATAAATTGAAGTAATTCCATAGCTGATATCCCCAGTTTTCTAATAATGATAATGATGATGATAACAATAAGGATAATAAGAATAATAAGAATAGCACCCCGGTGACACACAGACGGCTGCCTGTCGCACGAATGATGCGAACCTCTGTACATATTGGAGCACATCTCACTTGTCGTGCATAGTCAAATAGTGGCTCACTGCAAGTCGCACGACTTCGTACGACAGGCACTCAGTCGTCTGTATCTTGGGTTGTCATGACCATACAATCATACAGGGGGTGTCTGGTGGCAGTGAAAGGATCAAAGACAATGATGATGAATAAGTAGTAATGATGTTAATGATGACGATAATGATGATGATGATGATGATGATGATGATGATGATGATGATGATGATGATGATAACGATAATAGTAGTGATGGTGGTTGATATGTTAGTTTTTTCTGGCGGTGGCGATTTTCAAACAAAAGGAGCAATAGGATAATCAAGTCCTCAATATTATTTTACAAAGTATAACATGTATTTGGACAAGAAATAATAACGATTATTGTAAGACGTGTTGAGGTTTGTTGGCTAATTCAACAATGCTTGTACACCGAGTTCATCAACCTCTGTCTCAGCCTTCATTCCATGGATGGACGGTAGGTTTCTTGAGAGCCTCTTGTGTTGTGTTATACAACAATTCCACACGAACAGTAACGATAAGAGGACTAGATAGCTTGAAAGATAAACAAAAGATATATATTTTGGGATATGTAAAATGTATAATAAAGCACATCAAAAATCAATATTTCTTTAGAATTTAAAATCGCATGCCCAATGCCAATGTCCAAACATGTATTTTGGTTGCAAGTTAAACAAGGTACATAAGAAAAGCAAATGTATATTTGCTTTCTCGGCAATTTGGAAGGAGAATAAGGAAAAGAAGAAAAACAAAACATGTATTTATTCATCTGTTTATTATTCATAGAATCATAGCATCTCTAGCTCTGTATTCGTCATGGCATGGTAGTCGGAGAACCTGTATCCACATCACGTGCATCTTGTGTTGCATTCTCATTCAAGACTGTGTGTGTTTGCATTGCTTTGCCATATTAATTGATTATCGACATGATCAATGTTGTTTGTTCTTGCCAAACTCTTCTGTTTTTGTGCAATTGATCGTATGTTGGCAAGGTCTTCGTTGAACGAATTTCTATCATATAAACTTATATCATTGTGCGCCTTGAAATAGCTTCTTCTGATATTACATATTATTATGTCGTGTGTCTCTATTCAAAACAGAGATAGAATCATGAAATAAACTCTGTTATCCAAACCACATTATACCCCACAAGGAGTGCCGTGGCCAGCTCCATGCCCAGCATTGCTGATCACAGCGCTGGAAAAATCTCTGGATCAGGTAGATAAGGCAAGCAGGTGATCACCCCACTGTGCCCAAATCTTGAATGGCACAAAGAGCGTCACATTTTTAGGTGTTGCCCAAGTTTGGGCCATAACAATATTTACTGTTGCCTTGGTGGTAAACCCCTCAGCTATAATAAAACTGAGCAGATCTTGCCACATAAGGCGAGAAATAGACTCTACTGGCTAATATTCTCCAATTTTCAGCCACCTTTTCTATCGTTTTCAATAGAGAAGTTTGAAGTCCTCGCCTTTTGACCTGTAACCAACATCTCCATCTCTCCTTTTTCTCGGTCCGACACATCTCAAGCTACCTTCCTTTACCTTTGACGAAAAATGGCATTGACACGGCATATGACCCTATATACACCAAAACTGTACACAGAGCACAGAAGACAGATCCGGTATGTCTAGGGCCTTACGCACCTTTTTTAAAACTGCTTTTCCTTTCCGGTTCCAATGACTAACGTACCTAGCATTCTTATCTCAGCTACACTCAGTTCTTTGTATAACTCCTTTGTTATAAGCACGTTTTCAAGTCTATATCTACATCATAGCTACTGGTGGGCTTACCATGGTCTTATACAATTTTGATTTCACTTTAGTCGATACTCCTTTATCACACAGCAAAGATGTAACCTCTCCCCCTGTTCTATCCTGCCTGAATTCTTTTCGTACTTCAGATTCGGCTAATGATGGCTGCCGGAAGTTCAAACTCAAAAGTCAAAGAACAGAGAGAAAAATGTAAAAAAAAAATCAAATAAAGACAAAAATACAGGGATACAGAACGTTTCGGGTAAAACTCTTCCTCAGCTGGACACACCATATCTCTTTCTACATACGAGTGTTTGTTCTTTGTTTTTTGTCTGCTTTTTTGTTGTTGTGTCCAGTTGAGGAAGAATTTTGCCCGAAACGTTCTGTGTCCCTGTATTTTGGTCTTAATTGGAGTTTTTTTTTTACATTTTTCTCTCTGTTCTTGTACTTGGGATTCACACTTCACATCTTCTCGAATGGTTGACCTTAGATATTTGACTTTGTCCCCAGTACCTCCAAACACTGTATTTTCATTACTTGTTTCACCACCTGTAGTTCAGCATAGAGATATTCTGTTTTTACCAATAAAACATTCATCTCTACTCAAGGGCTTTTCTCCAAGTATCTAGCTCTTGCTCAAAGTCCTCTTTAGTTTCATTCAATAAAACAATATCATCAGCAATAAGCTTGTTTCATAGACTGCACCAGTTCTGTTAATAAAACAGTGTTGCAAGGACAGACAATGTGAAAGTGCCAGAAAAATAGCCATAAAAAAAAAAGTGGTATGTCGACAGTACATTAATTGAAGGGGAGCAGGCACAAGAAAAGTATCAAGCAAGGTTTGAAACTGTTAAAGTGTCAGAAAAACACAGAAAAATAGCCATAGGAAAATGGAAAGTCGACAGTAGGAATCGAACCCACACTGCGGCGTACGACAACACCGCCTAGCCGGAGACAGAGGCCACACTCTTACCAATTGAGCTAATTAGCAGAGACAGAGCCTGATGGTCTACCGATTGAGCTAACAGGAGTGGCGGACATTGATATAGGGTTGGGGTTTTTTTATCATTGAAGGGTCATTCTTTAAAAATCACAGATTCATGTCTTCCGGAGAAACGTCACAGCAAATGAGGTATGGTTCTCACCTCTGAAGCGAAAGGTACCGGGTTCGATTCCCGACAGCGTCCTTGAAACTCGGGGAAAACGTATATGCCACTCCCCTGATCCTATTCAGGTATGTGGGATCAAATAACCTAGTCCTATCGGAGACGGACGATAAACTCGGAGGTCCCGTGTGCACGTTGTGCACGTTAAAGAACCCTTGGCAGTTGAACATCGATAAGAGTAGGCCGGTGTCCAGGCCGGCAAAATTGATGCCTGTCACAGTGGGTTGATCATCTGCTTGGCTTAATATCTTGATCCAGAGAAATCCAGCCTCATGTGCTGGCCCTACACTGTAATGGTAACAGGGAAATGGATTTTTTTTAAAGAAGACAATAAATGCGAAAAATTGACTTCTTGATTTTGTGATCTAGATTTCGCTATAAACGTCACTTCCTTTCAATTGTAATATCCTTGGGAACAATAAATGTCTCGTCAAACATCGGTCTTTGTTCTATTCACGTCATCCAAGGGGATATATCATCTTCCATAGCTAAAGATATCAGGCCTATCTCTAAGTCTTTTACGTCAACATTGACATAGCTACCATCGTACCCTTTGTTCTATTCGTCTTTCGAAAAATAAACTTTGAGAAGACAGCATGGCTGACTGGCGCCTCCAGAGAAATGAAGATCCGTTTGGCATCCCAGCATGTTTCTATTGGACAGTTGATGAAGTGGCAGATTGGGTTGAAAGCATTGGTTATGGAAAGTATAAGGTAACAAAGAATTAAAAATGTTGTTGTTTGTTGGATTGGTTTGTTTCGTTCTTATTGTGTTTATTTTGTTTTTGGTTTTTATTATGTTTTTTTTTGTTTTGTTCATTTGAGGGGTTTTCTTGGGGGGGGGGGGGCGGATTGGTTATTCTGTACTTCCATATACCCCCCCCCCCCCTTTCCAACCACACCCTGTGTGTGCGCGCGTGTGTGTGTGTTGTTTTTTCTCTCCTACAGCTTATTAATAATGATAATAATAATAATAAGGATAATAATAATAATTCATTTAATATAGCGCCGGGAATCCACTAGAGGTGCTCAGAGGCGCTTTACATAATCAAACAATACATTCATACACATACACACACACACACACACACACACACACACACACATACATATATATATATACACACACACACACACAGACCTAGACGCAACTTTAATTTCTGACATCTGACTACACACACAGGTTACATAGTCAAAGATACATGCCTAACCAAAGTAAATACTTTCTTTCTTTCTTATACAAATCCCCTTTACCATTACAGTGTAGGGCCAGCACAATGAGTCTGGATTTCTCTGGATCAAGATATTAAGCCAAGCAGGT
>JARBEQ010155239.1:11644-22717 GCA_030265355.1 Tritonia tetraquetra | reverse complement strand
TGTGATGATGATCCTATCGTCCATATGTTGTGATGATGATCCTATCGTCCATATGTTGTGATGATGATCCTATCGTCTCGTCCATATGTTGTGATGATGATCCTATCGTCCATATGTTGTGATGATGATCCTATCGTCCATATGTTGTGATGATGATCCTATCGTCCATATGTTGAGATGATGATCCTATCATCCATATGTTGTGATGATGATCCTATCGTCCATATGTTGTGGTGATGATCCTATCGTCCATATGTTGAGATATATGAATAATTCTATTTTACCCTTTTGTTTACATCAATCTATCCGTCTCTCTCTCTCTTTTCCTCTCTCCCTCCGTCTCTCTCTCTTTCCCTCTCTACCTCTGTCTCTCTCTCTTTTCCTCTCTCCCTCCGTCTCTCTCTCTTTTCCTCTCTCCCTCTGTCTCTCTCTCTCTTTCCTTTTCTGGAAAGAAGATTTGATTTCTGGTATATTTTTGTTCGTTTTTGTTTTTCTTTGGTTTTTTGGTTTTCTTTTTATTTGCTTTGAAATTTTCTGAGTCAGTTAATATGAAAAAAATAATTTCTTCAAAATTAAGGGACAGCAATTCCATATAAATTATTATTTGAACACTTTGATCGATAGGCAGGGGATGTTGGTGATGAAAGTCAATATTTGTACCTACAGTAATTTTTGCATTTTGTACGAGTGCCATTTTGTTGTCATGATTTTTATTGTTGAAACGAAACACAACAAACTTCCGCAAACTGGTTTCTCAAGATGTTTTGGGGTTGAGTTTTCTTTTTTTCATCTATTTTGTCGACACTTTGTATACTAATAATAACATTTATGATAAATGAAATGCATTGAAAAGTTTAAAACTACAGTTTGTATAATTTTGAAATATTTTGTTCAATTTCAGGCCAATTTCCGAACGTGCTCGTCTGCTTAGCCGTAACATCATAACACTGGGAGACCGTGTGATTGGGCTTCACTCACGATCCTCTCGTAAGTTGGTTTCTATTGTCTGCATTTTCTCTATCAAATTGCACTTTATCTGTTTCCAAGGAAGGAAAAGCTATTCTCATCACTTTTGTGTCTTATTAGGAATGTGTTTATGTTGTTGTTGAGTATTGTTCATGTGTTGTGTTATTTGCACCTTTATATTAGATACGCATTTAGTTGCTATGCTCAGTTGTTTAGTTTGTTCACACACAAATACTTTCTGTTTTATATAGCTTTTGTTATCAGTTTGTCGCAAAGCTTTGATTTGATTGACATCTGGTTATTTGCTATTTAACAACACATTGTTTCATTATTGTGTTTGTGTTCCGAGTGGCTCTGGCAATGTTTGCTCCCAAGTCGGTTCATAGAGGAAAGGAAGGAATGGAATTTTTTGCTCTTTTTCTTTTGAAGTTAAAAAAATATTTTTAAAATGGAGAAGATAATGAATTGAGACAATGGTACATTAAACTGTTTGATATGTTTCATTCAGTGTAATGAGGATACATAGGGTTTACTCGGTCATAGTGGTAAATAAAATCTTGATCCAGAGTGAATCTGCCTCATAGAGCGGGCCCTACACTGTAATGGTAACGGAACTGGATAAGAAAAAAAGAAATTATTAAAGGCCATGTTGTGGCCGGTCTTGATGGTTGGTGTTTGGATTACGCTTCTGGTAGTTTCCGTCTGGTAGTTTCCTTCTGGTAGTTTCCGTCTGCTTCTATTTGCCTCCACCAGTCATCTTACTGTGTTCCACAGGGGCATCGTAAAGCATTTGCTGAAGGTGTAGGCATTTGTTCCTTTGGAATCAAGTCCTACTTTTGGAATCAAGTCCTACTGGACTATGAACTAAACCAGAGGTCCTACCTTTGATATGTTGCCAATGGCGTCAAACTATAACTTTAACTTTTATTGTCTTCCACATCTCTTCTGTCAAACCGAATTTTGTCATATTATCTTTGAAAGAATTTTCCTTTGGAATAATATAAATATATATGTTTGTTTTTTTTCTTAAGCCAAAGAAAATTACGGCACCTCACAGCATGTTGCGTGTATGTTTTTTATAGTAAATTTTTTTTTTCTTTTACCCTGATAATCCTGTTTTTCTGTCTTGTGGTGGTTTTTTCATAGCAGACATTTCATGTTTATAACTCTCATTCTTGTCAATATTTCTGACATCTTTTGTTTAGTCTCTTTCATTTCATTGTACTTATATTTGTAGTTCTCTCTCTCTCTATCTCCTCTCCCCCCCCCCCCTCTCTCTCTCTCTCTATCTATCTCTATTTTCTTCAACATCTTTGGTTTGTTTGTTTTATGTAAAAAAAAAATGAGACCTTGAATAATTGAAATAAGTTTTGAATGTATTTTTCTAATCAGCTCCCATGGGTATTCCTCCTCACAAATTTGGCATTTCCTATAAAAAGGCTGTTACTCATAATACACATTGCATTATATCATCATTAGTGAATTTGTGTTGTAAAGTTGTCAGGTTGTTCTTGGTTTGTCGACACAGAAAGGTTATTATTATTTTATCAAAGGTGGAATCTATGTGGCATTTATTAGCGCACAAGAAATAGAATACCCCTCTTTGTGCAGGTGTTTAAATCAAATGGAATATTAAGACATATTATGCTACGATGAAAAAAATTTTTAAAAAATAAATAAATAAATAAAAAAGATAAATTCCTACCACAAAGGTCACAGTGGGGGGTTGATCACCTGCTTGGCTTAATAACTTGATCCAGAGAAATCCAGCCTCATAGTGCTGGCCCTACACTGTAACGGTAAAAGGGAATTGGATAAGAAAGCTGATTTGATGCAATGCTGTGTTTAGTCAAAGCCTATTGATTGTTTCTTTCCTTCGTCATCAACCACGGTGCTAATTTGGAAATGGTTTAATCTAACCAAGGGTTCATTTTACGTCTCCATAACGTTTTTTTAATGCATGAATATATCAACCCTGGGCTTGGTGGCATGGGGATTGTTCTCTTTGGGACACGCAAGGCAGATTTTAAAGCATGAATGATGCCTTTGTATATTGATCAATAAGTAACATAGAAACTATTGAAGAAAAAAAAAGAATATTTTTGTATAGAGTAATTTTCATCAGAAAGTAGTAACAAAGAACGTAATTTAGATGATTGGTTAGTGAGGGATTTCACAGTTGTGTTCCTTTCACAATATGGTGATTGCGATCAATGCCTGATATTTAATCAAGCTTTAGTGGTCCCAATATACTATCCTATGATAGTCACATACAAAAGTGTGAAAATGTAACTTTGATAAGGAACTTGTGCGGACTGACCCATAACTCCTTGTGCGGACTGACCCATAACTCCTTGTGCGGACTGACCCATAACTCCTTGTGCGGACTGACCCATAACTCCTTGTGCGGACTGACCCATAACTCATAGACAAAACACGGAGAAGCAGAAATCACACAAGAAGGGAGATAACTCAAATAATTAACATGTGCAAAGCACTAAACAGTTATCTTTATTAATAGTAATGATGAATATATTATAGCTATGATAGCACAATCACTGCAGCTGGTGTGTGTTTGGTTGGTGTCAGTTTTCACTGTAGATTTTTTATGAACCAATTTTGCTTTTGGTTTTTCCCCCCTTGAGGTTTTTCCCCCTTGATTCTATTGTTTAACTCCTCCTATTTTCCATTTATATCATATTTTATGTTTATGTATATGTATCCAATATTACTATTAGCCAATGAAGAGGGAAACACTTCCTCGGGTCAGCATGCTGTAGAAATCGAGGAGGTAAGTTTCCCATTGCTGCTCTTGCGCATCCATACCTATACGACACTGCTGTCTCGTCGACTCGTCAATCCCTGATGATATCAATCACGAGAATCGTTCCCTGTCCATTTGTCTGTCCATTACCAAAGATTTTATTCCCATCCTATTTATCTTAAGAATTTTGGTTTTAAAAAAATCATTTCAGTGGTAACATTCTCCTCCCCAAACATTGAGGACTGCTAGCGTAATATAGATATCACCAGTCATTACCGTAGCAACACTTTATTCCCTTGTACTCATTATTACTATGGATTATAATTGTGTCATTTCTAGTAGGCAATAAGTAAAAATAGCTCTAGGCTTTGGATTAATGGTTTGTAGGTTTGATTCCCTGATTTTTTCTATGACCTCATTGTTGCTAGAAATTAAATCTTAAAATTCAAATCACTATGACCTCATTGTTGCTAGAAATTAAATCTTAAAATTCAAATCACATTTTACCAAAACATATTTCTCTGAAGTTTTGTTTGATTTATAGAAAATGACCATCGTTTCGAATAAGTTGAGATAACATTGGTTTGAAATGCAACTAAAATTGAGCGGGTTCTCTGACTGCAGTATCAGTGTCTTATGACCAATGACAATGGACCGTTTTATTTATTAAGATGACTTTATTTTTTTAAAATTATTTTTTGGTCCAAACATTACCAGGTGCACTTCCATTTGTTCCCCTATGTCTTACCGTGTGAAATACTCCCGAATCCACAGAACCCTCCCACCATTTCAACCATCTGTTGACTTCACCCTTGTGTTCACACAGCCACACACTAATTGGTACAGTTAGGCCCCACCCCCTATAAAGGCTTGCCGACTACATCTTAGGGTGTATCTATGTGACGAGATTTGCTATGTTATTTATCTGCCGTGCCATGCTGCCAAACAATTCTCTACATTCTCAAATAGTTTGAAAGCATCAGTTGCCTGATAGATTTGTAATTGAAATTGAAATTAACAGTTTTAATTGTGACTTTCCTTTTAGCAAAGATTTGAATTTTACTCCATTTTGTGCCTTAGTGATGACTTTTATTTGGCCTCTATAAGATGCATAGGAATATAATGATATATACACGTCCTTAGTAACGCACTCACTCACACTAACACACAACATCTGGCCACACCCCCTTGCTTTCCTCACAGCTGTCCAGCTTCCCCCATCTTGACTGTTTCAGTACCCTGAGACTTGTAATTTTTATTTGTATACATAATGCTGTATGTTATACTGGAATAAAGTGAAATTTGAAATTGAACATGTGAGAGTTGAAAATCAAAAATGTTACTTGAAAGAATAAAGAAAACAATAAAACAAGCCACTGACCATATTTACGTTTATTGAAATGACGATGAAAACACTTTTAATTTAGTTATGATTTCACAATTCTCACCCCTGTAAACATTAGAAAAAAAGAATTTAAACCCCAGTAAAATGGCTTCTGTCAAGCAAGAATTGCGTAGAGGTGATTTGTATTTTTAGGAACTTATGTTTTGTGTGCTAAGTTGAATTTGAACAGTGAGATCTTACTTTATCCTATAAAATGTAAAAGTGAGAATAGAAAAGGCTAAAGATCTACTGGTCAGATCAGCACCACATTGGCCAAAAGAAAGTTTGTGGTAAATGCTTTGGTAGCGCTATTCTGAAGATCTTTAAGTTTCACTTTCTCTAGGGGTTTTAGTTTGTTCCTGTTTTTAATATTGAAAATGAATGAATTAGTCTACTGTCTGTATACTTACTTAAAACAATGAATTAGTCTACTGTCTGTATACTTACTTAAAACAATGAATTAGTCTACTGTCTGTATTCTTCCTTAAAACAATGAATTAGTCTACTGTCTGTATCCTTACTTAAAACAATGAATTAGTCTACTGTCTGTATACTTACTTAATAACACCATCTGGCTGGTTGCCTGGACCAAAAATCCTCCATTTAATATTACATTCCTCCTACTATCATAGTAGATTACCTTCCACAGAACACTTTAGTTTTCTTCCTCTATTTCTATGGGAATGTCTTTGATGCACACTGTCTTCATTTCACGTCACCATTCCTTTGACAGTGTGAGCAATCGCCATGATTTGGTCTAAAGGTACATCGGGGCATTGCCAAATGTTTCCCTTTTAGAAACGATCCATTGCCAAATGTTTCCCTTTTAGAAACGACTCGTATCACATCATTATTTATTTGGTCTCGTTATCAGCGAAAGCCCTCCAATAATGTTAGACCCATGAAGTGTTTTGACACGTTGCCTAATTTGCCCATTGGTGCCATTTTGACCGACTCATTGTGATGTATCACATATATATATATATAGCCCAAGAATTAGTCAATTGGTCATTACTGGTGTTATGTTTCAGCACACTGGGATGAAGACCTGATAGTTTCAAAGACTTGTTATGTTGAATTGCCATGAATTTCCATGAATGAATTATAATGATTATTGATGTGCATCGGAATACTTATATAAGTTATATCAATATCACTGTATAAAGATTTCGAGCAAGCTCAAATGATGACAACATAAACATTATTAGTCTGAATTTATCACAATTTTATATGATTGGTTAGCTCCTGAGACAGTACAATCCTAATATTTCAATAGTATGAAAAACTCACACGTTTCAAAATTGTCACAGACAACTATTTGGCAATCGCTCCTCAGACGTAACAATGGGATTGGTTTATCTCGTATTGAATGATTATATTTTAATACTTTGTCCTTTATACAGTATACAGCGTTGATTACATCGATATGTATCTGCTTTGGTTTCATGTGTATGGATTGGCTTATGAGTAGATTGTTTAATACATTCAAGTACTTTTTTCTACTTTTATATCAATAACCTTTTTAAAGCAATTGGCAAATAGTTAAACAATAGTCATGACGGGGAAAGAATTCATTAAAATATTTGAAAGGTACTGTTAGTATTAACATGGTAAAGGTTATGACTTAGAAATTAAGGTTATGCCTTAGAAATTAAGGTTATGACTTAGAAGTTAAGGTTATGACTTAGAAATTAAGGTTATGACTTAGAAATTAAAAAAGAAAAAACAACAACATACACAGATCACAGAATAAATGGAGGAAGCATAGGTTGAGGTTCAAGTTAATATTCTATTCATTTAAAGACACAGCAAGTATCTACACCTGGTGGGTATTTTTTACCTGCAAGTGTTGTAAAGGTTAAGAGGATTGGTCTTGTCACCAGCAAGTTAAAGAAAAGCATTGCATAGAATGTTATTCATTAATTAGGTAAAATGTAGCAGTTGTGAGTAAATGCAATAAAGAATTAATTAATTGATTATAGTTATAGTTATAGTATGTAAACATTCAAAAAGTTATTATTTTGATCATGATAAAAGAAGTGGTCTATATTTAGATTGTCAAAGCATGTTGCAAGAATGGGTGAAATTTCAAAATGTTGTATTATTCATTTTTTTATATTGGAGAGTTTGATTAATGTAAAGATTCTAACGATGTGGCTTCAACATGCCCAATACATTTTTATAATTACATTTTGATTTTTTAACTTTTATCTTCTTCTCCCTGTGACAGATGGGTTCGCCTTTTCTCAAGAGGAAAATGGTGCTGTAAACCAGGTATGTGAAGTGTTCAACAACAGTTGCTCTTGTAGATTAACATCTACAGTGGACAACGTATAATCGAAAACGGTTAAACAAAAAATGGCAATGAACTGAAAAAAAATAAAATCCTTTGTTAACTAGTGGTAAACTAAAACATTATTTTAACCACAATAGATCTATTGGACCTTTTAACCACAATAGATCTATTGGACCTTTTAACCACAATATATCTATTGGACCTTTTAACCACAATAGATCTATTGGACCTTTGAACTACAATAGATCTATTGGACCTATTATCTAGATGAATGTAAGTTGGTTGCTTAGCCATTGATATCTGGTTGATTACAACACTGCGTTGAATAACTTCAGGACGGTTACTGTAGAGATTTTGGCAAGTTTGAAAACAGTTAAAGGGCTTGTATTAATTGTTGATCTTTCTTTCCACAGGCGCAGTATATCCGTGCCTACGACTCTCGTCAAGTAAAGCCTGAAGGTCTGTAAACATCTGTACGCCACTTAAACATCCAGGATTCACTGTACCGATGGTGCCAGCTTTAATGTTTTGTAAATAGATCATCAGATGGATTCAGTTTCCTTCTTTTGTGCCCTTTCGGTTTTTTCAGTTCTTTTTTTTTTAGTTCCAAATCGTATTTGTTATTTTTGTTCCAAGAACCATGTTTGTATAATATTCATTTCAAGTTGATTTTACCTATTGTATATTATTATTATATAAAGAGGTCTATATTTGTTAAATTGAAGACATGATTTGAATAGTTTATTGTTGTCCCAGCAGATCACGGATTCACAAAAAAGATACTTCAAAGATAATTGATGTGTAAAAGATATTTGAAATGGGAAATCAAAGAAACGGGAATAAATGTCATCATATATATGTCGTCAAATATGATATGTATGATATATATTTTATAAAGACACAACTAATACTGATTCCAAATACCATCATGCGTTTAAAGTGTCAACTTGCTCAACAGCCAATGCAAGGGACATAACTCCATCTAGAATTTGGCATATTGATAAATTCAAATTTTGAAATCAATATCGTGAAATGGTTGACATCCATCATCTCGGTAACGGACATCGGGGTTTATCGTTGGATGTTTATTTTGTGCATATAGATAGTGAGACACTCAATGAATTAAATCTTTCAATCAGTTTACAGATACTACTATCCTCTAACCCAACTGGTTTTCCAGTATTTGATCAAACTCATTTTCATTTTATCAGCTTTTGTTTTCTCTCTCTTATTGAATTATGACTACTGCTTGATATTACGGTACTGTGTCTATTTGTCAATTAGGGGCGCCATGGCATAGCAGTAACACATTTGCTGTGTGCGCAGAAGGTCCTGGGTTCAAATCCTAGCTACTCCAAACCGATTATTCATAACGACCCAACAGAAAACAATTACTGTGACCCGTAGAACTTTGGATTCTAACTCTAAGCACTTTGACACCAAATTTATGAAAACTGGATAATGTTTTAAAAAGCTGATGCATTTCTGATTTCCCGTTGCTTCGATTAAGCGGAGTTGACTGTATATGGAAATTAAAATGTTCCGAAATATCTTCCCTTTCGGATAAGATCATAACTGGAATTATTTATAGCATGGCATGATTCAGGGAGATGGTGGAACACACCGGGGGATTAAAACCGTTGCTAATTGTGGCCCGAGGAATCATGAAATATCGCATTAGGTCATCTTTTCTAGCAGTCAACACACAGACACACATCAATAATTGAAATACCAATAACAAACAAGTAGAACAGCTGATATTTGACATGTGATAGACGTAGAAAAAGGAATGCCTAGCGCCCAAGCCACGGCTTATCGGCTGGTTTGGAGTAGCGAGTAAAACTAACAATTCTTACAACTTTATATTAATAGATTCAGTTTCCAAAGCTATGAAATGTTTTTAATCAAATTTTAACATCCAATATAGAAAATATTATTATAAAAGTAGAGTTGATCTT
Source organism: Tritonia tetraquetra (assembly GCA_030265355.1). Classification (NCBI taxonomy): domain Eukaryota; kingdom Metazoa; phylum Mollusca; class Gastropoda; order Nudibranchia; family Tritoniidae; genus Tritonia; species Tritonia tetraquetra. Next base: position 13,349 of record JARBEQ010155239.1, on the reverse strand, counting down.
CTAAAAAATGGACACGTGTCTTTGCTCCCTGCCGCCAAATATGTGGCCAAAGTTATCAAAGATATTTCCCATTGACGGCAAGACCATAAGTAATTGTTTGTCACTTTTAAAGAGTTCTTAAGTGAATGCATAAAACGTGGCCTTCAAAACAATCTTTTATGTCTATCCAGGTCTTATGATGTCATGATATAAATATATGATGAGTTTTAAACAGAAAGAGACATTATTTCATATGAAATTTGAAATATCATCAAGTTTTTCTTGGGAAGTGTATTATGTTATTTGATTATTTAAATGACGTATTGTATTGTTGCTGCTTTATTGGCACCGTGGTATGGATTTATATTTTCTGGTTTTCTCTTTTATTTATTGTATATTTTATATATGTATATATATATGTGTGAAAACTATAAAGTATTCTGTGGTTGTCGCAAACTTGTGTCTTTGGTAGAAAATCTTGACATTTAAATTGATTATATAAATATGTATGTTATTATTGTGATTTTTTATTATTTTTCATATTCCTAATTTTTTTCTTTTTTCTTTTTGTTTGTTAATAAACTGAAAATGTGGTCAATTCTATTTATCTATTCTATCGTTATTTTAAACAGTGTTATGTTTATATTTCTCATGTCTTGTTATTTATGCATTTTTTAAAAGAACAATATTCAGGTATAAAGATAAGGAGAGAGAGAGAGCGAGCATGCAAGAGGGAGAGAGAGAGATAAAGAGAGAGAGAGAGAGAGAGAGTACATATTATAATATCAGCCTTTGATGCAATTCATATTTTCAATCAGGTTATTTTTGGTTGTTTCATGATAAAATATACATTTGCTCACATTGCATTGAAGAGGCTGACAGTATTATTATCGTCATCATCATCATCATCATCACATCATCATCATCATCATCATCATCATCATCATCATCATCGTTGGTATTTTACCATTTTCTTGTCATGACAAGACATGAGAAGAGAAACATTTTCGTTATTCGTGTTGTATGACGAGAACCTCATTGTCACGCTGTATATTTACGAGTTGAGATATTTATTTGAACACATTTGTCCTTTGCTGCAATCTTGATACTTTTTGCTTTATTGATGTAACGTTTTGATTCCAATTAAACTCATGAATATCTTCCAAACACTTCATACTATACTATAAGGACATGAACATTTTGTGTTTTGATATATGTTGGTTTTAATTGGCGAAACTCCCAAATAAGGCGTTAAATACCTTTCCATAGAAGTCAATAAATTCACCATAATTATTCTTTTTACAAAATGTCATGATCCAAGTTATTCCACGATGATCTGGTAATGCTACCTCTTGTTTTACCGTCATAGGATTAGTGTTGTCAATTCAGCTCTATTGGCATTATAACAATAAAGGATAATGATAATAATATGCAACATTTCTGTAGCGCCAATATTCACCGAGAAGATGCTCATCGTCACTGTACAATGTGCAATAACAAGGAGCATAAAAATCATGAAAACAATTCATACTTATACACTTTAACACAACCCAACCATATAAGACATAAGAAACAGAATATCTGAAATTTTGACAACGAACACCATAAAAAACCGGATGACGACAAAAACAAAAAACCCTCTTCAAGTACGTAGTAGTATTATAAACAAACCAAAGTAGACACGTAGTAGTATTATAAACAAACCAAAGTAGACACGTAGTAGTAT
>JARBEQ010155238.1:4305-31522 GCA_030265355.1 Tritonia tetraquetra | reverse complement strand
AAAAAAAGCAGCCCTATTTGTTTTCCTTATAAAAGCGTTATTTCTTAATGGATTTTAACAATTTTCACTTCACCAAAACGTGCCAAGAAAGGATTTTTAAAGTGCAGAAATGATTGTTTTATGCAAGATGGAATGACGCCTCACATAGCCAACGTAACCATGACATTTCTAAAGGACAAGTTTGGGGATCGACTACAATCAAGAAGAGGGGAAAACCCGTGGCCAGCCTATAGTCCTAATTTGAATCCAAGCAATCCAGCCCTATTGATCCATTCTGATCTAAAGCAGAACATCACTCGAGAGACACAAGCAATTCCAGAACACAGAATTCAACAGGTTTGTGACAATTTCAAAAAGAGGATGTCTTAAGTTTATGAAAGTGACGGTGGTGGAGGTTTGAACATATCCTAAAGTATTAGGTATGCAAAATGATTTTGTTTAAATGCTCTACATTATGGTGTAAAGTTAAAGTATGTTTGAATTTTAAAAATTATTAAAAAAACAAATAGGGCCACTTTTTTGGGGACACCCTGTAGAAGGGCTAATTCACTTGTAAGGAGTACAATCAAAACAAAACATCAAAATCCTCTCATTGGTTTTGAAGTTGGAAGCTGTGAGCAGTTTGCTGTTTCATCGTAAAATCTTGCATTTTCATGTTTTGTCTTATAGTCTTATGAATACCAAAAAGAATTTGTATTCTATTTACTTTACAATGTCAATTTCATGCTTATAAATTATATCACATAACTTTTAAAATGAGCTTCTAATAAAAGGACATAATATTATATAAATTCACAAAAAACTTTTCAATTTTTTTTACAGCTGAAATAAATTATCATTAACTTCATACATTTGACAATACTATACATTCTTCAATGACCTGATATCAATGAACAGGACTTTTTACTCCTGATACTCACTGTTTGCTTTCTCTTCATTTTCATTATCTTTGTGGTCAGAGAATACTTGTGTTGCTTCAATAGCCATGACCTTTTGTATAGCAGACATCCAAAGGTCAGCCCTTGACACAAAAGTTTTCCAGTCAACAGGTTTTTCTTTCATGTTACAATCTTCTAAGGGTGCACTTTTCCCTGGATTGGCCTTTAACCAATGTGAGAGTTTAACATGGACCACATCAACTTCTTGTGTTTCATCCAGAGAAGTATATAAAGACGCTAAGGATTGGAAGCATGTCTGAACCCATTTTAAGTACCAGCCAGTTGATTCTATGGAAAATAAATGTGAAAAAATTGTTCAATCTTGAGAGCTAACAATAAAAAAAAAAATTACATTAAAGTACGATCATGTAAAAAATTGTTCCCCTTATGTGGCAATATCTGCTCAATTTTCTTATAGCTGAGGGGTTTACCACCAAGGCAACAGTAAATATTGTTATGGCCAAAACTTCATCATCACATAATGGATAAACAAGGAAAGAATGTGAAACAGTGCCAGAAAAATAAGCCTAAGAGAAAATAATAAAATTGACATGTCAAAGTGGGGGATCGAACCCATGCCTGCCGGCCTCCTGCTCATTTACAAACTTCTTATTTCCAGTGCCAAGCCCAAAACTATCTGAACACATAATAACGCAATAATCTAGACAACCAAGTTCAAAATTGCAATATTTCCATCAGAACTTGGCCTATCATACATGTTTTTTTCTCTTTAAAAAATCGTACACTGCTTGGCACTGCTAAAACTTCACTTTCCACAGAATCTGTAGTATGATCTACAGTTGTAACTTGAACCTCAACTTGATGCTTTTGTTTTCTATTTCTGACCCAGAATAATTATGTTGATGTGTAGTGGCCCTAAAGTATCATATACAGACCAGGAACTTGAATACAAGTTTTAAATTACAACAAATCATGGGCAAACTTTTCAGGAAAAAAAAAGATATACATCAAGGTAACTATTTTTTAGAAATAATGGCACTCATCTGATTGTATGATATATATATATAACTTTTTCACTGTGATCAAAGCCAAGTGATCATTAGCAATGTTGTCTTAAGAAAAAACTAGTAAAGTCATTATTGTCACAATAAATGTTAAGTTCTTTGGCATATACACATGATGTGGTTATGATTTCAAAGTACCTGTATGGTCAACAATGTATCTGAATATTGGCACTGCTCGTTCTGGCTTGAGAACAATCTTATAAAATGTACCCAGAGCAGCCATTGCCAGGAGTAGATAGTTGCTGGATGGAGGCTGGCACAACTTGAGGTAGTTAACAGCTTGGCTTAGATGCTTTTCTGCTACATCCAACCTAAATCAAACACATATCAGAAGTTATTAATTAATATACAAATATTTTCATAGTTTGTTATTGTTAAACAACCTTTACATTATTCAAATGAGATGTATCTAAACCTTCAAGGTAAGAGATTTACTCCATATGATTGACAAATGCATTTCAGGGCCCATTGCTATGTTAAAAATCACTGAACAATGAAAATGATCCAAGATTAAGTTAATTTCAAAAGTAAATAGATCAATAATAATTAAAGACTGAGAAAAAAATTACACTTCTGATAATTGAAAAAAAATATCTATCTTTTAAAAATCAACTAATACTCAGATGGAAAATGGCTGCAAGAGAGATAAAAATTGACTGCTTAAATCAACTTTTGATAGCTTCAGAAAATACTTCACTAACAGCAATTTAATTCTAAGAGACAAGTAAATATTTCTTCAGGAAAATTCATTGCTTGTACATAGTCCCTCTTTGTTTCCTTACTTTCCATGTCTGATCTTTAGAAGTCAAGTTTTTACTCTTATACAAACTTCAATAGAGTTACTGTCCGCAGCTTGATGAAGAAATCAAATATAACTAAAGACCAAAACTAATTGAATAGAGAAAATAACACGATAATTTGTTTTGTTATGCACTGAGACACCATATATTATATATTGAGAAAAGAGAGCTGTTTGATGCATTGATATGTCTTCTCATCATTGTCTTAGTGTTATGAAGAAACTTGGGTCTAAATCAATCTTATCTCCATCTGAATACTCTTTTTCAATTTGAGAGTGAGAAGATTGACAATTGGATAGAAAGAAAATAAGTAAAATAATACAACTTTATGCTAAAAGAGTTTTAAAATGGCTACCCTTCCAAAGCAATTGATTCATCTGCCCTTCTATTTTTTTTAATGGTAAAGTTGAAACTAACACATGTGTAGTAAGCAGATTGTTGAGCAATAAATGATGAGATTCTTATCCATCTATAAAAAATAAATATAATTTAGTGGACCTTAATCCAATCTAATAAAACTCGTTAAAATCTTGGTTAAGCCTCAAGACTTTATTAGGAGACACACCTATGAAATTTTGCATCAAAATAGGGCATATTTTTCTTTAGTACCTTTTGCATATCAAGTTTTGGAAAATTCATTAGTTTAAGAATAATCGACATAAACGAAATATACTATTTCCATTTCCCACAAAAAGCAAAACAAGGACATTTTTAATTCACATTTGGTTTTGGTTACTGTTGTGAATAGCAAGAAGTGTGTAGATAGCCAGATGTTCTTTTACAACTTTGTCTTTGTTTACACTGTACATTTGTAGTGGTATCAAATAATACACTTGTGAGTACTGTTTAGGAGTCCAAAAATCAAAATCAAACGGGTCAGTCAGCATAAAACATTCTGGATGGATGTATCGTTTCTCTGTCTTAAATTTTTGTATATGTATTTCAATATGGGTTGATTAAAACTAATGACAACTTGATTACGGGTACATTATGTCCCTGATATTCCATGCAATGATGGGTGTCCATGCTGCAGGAATGAAAGCAGCGACATTTAAACCTAGAGGGAAAATGTTTTTCATCGGTAATTTTTTATACATTTTTCATTGCAAATTTGCAGGATCTCATCTTGTAGATAATAAAAAATGTCCATAAATTTGGAGTCTTTTTCTACAGCAATGGATAAATACATTCAATGACTGAAAATTAAATATAATAAGTTTAAACTCACAAATTTTCATCCAAGTCTGGGTGCCTTAAAATTGATAAAAAGACACAGTATTTGTGAATAAAAATTCAAATGGATGAAAAGGTTAATACTGTGATCACATAAATATAAAATTTACTTATCTGGAAGTGTTGCTAATGAAATAAACATACAAAACTTTAACATTAGAATCTTACAGGTGCACATTTTGAGATTCAAGCAAGGTATTGTGTGGTAAATTTTTAGTCGAGTAAGAGACAAACAAAACAATCATTTTTATCAATTAATCAATTTGCCAACAAAATATGGAGTTAAATCTTATTCTGATCAAATGTTTTGTTATATGTGCTAGTGGTGTGCAAATAATTTAAAAAACAATTCCAATGTTGTGCAATTATCAATCTTTTACTAATTGGAACTTACGAATTCATCTTCAAATAAATTTGGCCAAGGAGCAGTAACATCTGAGATGATTTCAGACTGATCTCTCCAAAGGTATTAGAGACAAGAGACAGGGCCTGCTTGGCTTCAGCTTCTGCCCACCTCAGTGTTGAGTCATAGACCTCCTTTGGACAATGAAGTGCTTTCCATTGAAGAGCTGAAGCTGCAAAATATCCATAGCAAACTCTTCACTAGTAAATTAGCATATTTTACATTTTTGACGCAATGAAGAGTTATTCTATTTTCTATAAAAAATTATGTAGAGTTATTCGGCTTCCTGACTGTACTCAGTATTTTATCTACATTCATTCTAAAACAAATGGTTACCTTTGCTGCTTAGTAATAATCTTTTACTTGTAGCAACATAATCATATGATACCATGTATCAACAGAAGCCAAATGAAAATTTAGAAGTCACTTTAAAAAACTAATTTAACTCACTGATTGTCATGGCTAATACATATATCAGTCAAAGTATGCAGATTACTGATTGTCATAGCTAAACTCCCTTTGTCACATATCTGTCTGTATTTATCTCTGTTTACCAACTGCTGAGCCTCAAAATCTAGCATTCATGTGTACAATGTCATGCTGATGAGTTAAAAAAGCAATTATGACAAAATGACACACTGCAAATATTTTTAAGCCTTTGACACAAACTGTTGATAGCAGATAATCAGGTACATGATATTAATATTACTGTTTTGATCACATAATTTGTTTTGTTTGTTTTCATAAAAAAATCATTGCTATTATATCGATCAAAGCTGATTTTAAATAATCATAACATTTTCAATCAAGTAAAAAATAAATAAATCAAAGGCAGAGTTATTCTTTTTCAGGACAGTCAGCCTGTTATTCCTCAGTTTTCTCTGCTTGAAATGCTTGACAATCAGTGAGTTTTAACACAGTTAAACCTTCATATGAAATAGGAACTTAAAAATAATATAATTTCTTCAGTGTTGAACAAAAATGCCCTTTATAGGCACGGTCCGGTTATAAGCACACTTTTGGTGTTAAACAGAATTTTTACAATGAAAATGTACCCCTTTATAAGCACACTCACCTGACAGCACTCTGTTTATATAAAAACCGTAAAAATATGTAAAAAAAAACTATTTCATGGAAATTGTCAGTGCCAAGCCTGCAACCAAGTGTGTACATGTGTATAAACTTGGCAACACATAGGAGAAAGTTTTCTTTTATTGTATATGGATGTATAATATACTACACATGGTATAATGCATGTATATCACACAAACATATGGAATTATTGAACAAAAAAAGGACTTCGGTTATAAGCACGGTTCGGTTAAAAGCACATTTTTTTTCTTGATTTCCAAGGAATGTGCTTATAACCAGAGACTACTGTAAAACGAAAATATGAAAAGTAAAAATGTATATCAAATATCTGTACCAATAAAATTATAAAAATAAATCATCAACATAACAAAATATAAGCCATAAATCATGGAAACAAGATCTAAGTAAATCATACCAAAAGTGTGAAGAAAAACATGCAACAAAGGAGCGTGAGATCCCAAAATAGATCTAGCAATACGAACTGCTTCCATGGCATGTGTATAATAATCATCAGTATCAAACATATTGGCACACATTCGAGCCTTGCTGATTGCTCGATGAGCCAGAGCCAGTTGAATAGTATCACAGCCTCCATACGTTTTGTCTACAACATCCAGCAATTCCTGGTTGAACAAAGCAAAAACAGTATCAGTCCTCAACTCGACAACCCCCCCCCAACAAAATAAGCAAATAACAAAAAAACAAAACAAAAACCCCCCAACAAGACTATTGCTCACACAATATCTAATTTTTATATGATTAGGCATTTTCAAACATGACACCTATCAAACACAATTTATGACACATTGTTTACATGTTCAAAATTTTATATGTGTTTAAACACTTTTTATGCCAGCTGTTTTTGTAGAAAACACAGAAAATGACCTGTTTAAAAAAAATTAATGAGCCCTTAACTAAAGATGACATACTGAATCAAGCATCCCAATCTCACTTGTTTCAAAACTAGTTGAAGAATCAGCACTCTTTCTCTAATATCTTCAGAATTTGAGTCACATTGATTAGGCACATTCTTTTAATAAAATTACAAAATTTACAGTATGTACCAATGTAAACATATTTAAAAAATTGTACTTTTCACCAAAAATGAGAAATATCTTCCCCCCAAAAATTAGACAGCCGGCAACGATGTTTTGAACCAAGGGAAGTAACTCAATAATAATGATCGCTTCCGATTACTGTCATAGTATGATTTTGACACTGGTCGAAATTGGCAATGGCGGGCGGACACAATCGAAAATTTCGACCATGGAAAAAGGTATAAAAAGTGTTAAAGGGTACAACATACCATGGCAACCTTAAGACCAAATTCATCTTGTTTGAATTCATTACTGAAGTGACAAAAATAGAGTAGAGCTTCAATGTACATGGGATGCCTTTCACCAAACCGATCTCTGAGGAAAAAACAAATACAGTCCTGAAAGCTTTATAACATATAATTTGTAGAAATATTTTTCACATCTCTGTCAATAATATTTATTATAGTAAACATGACTTCACAATAAAACTAAACAATACAGAAATACAAAATGATCAAATATCAATGTGACAATTATAAATATAATAGGAATAAAACCAAAAGTTCAAGGCTATGTATATTATTGACTGCAATAACTAGTTTGTGGATTGTCTACTATCATGTATAAGTCAAGTTTCTCAGTACTGTATATATACTAGCAAGGGTTATAAATGCAGCACCTTTTAAACTATCCACAGCATTTTTAATCTGCTTCAATCCATAAGTTTTGGATTTTATTGGATAGTCAGACCATTTATCAATTTTGAGGTGGCAAAAAAATGAATGGGGGTTTACCAATACTCTATACATTGAAGTGAGGATATTTTGATTGAAGGGTCATTTTTAAAAATCAATCTTTTTGTCATTTTGTTTAATAACGTTTGTGATTTCTCCTGGTGTGTACCATTGCCTGGCATCGACATATTGAAACAGCTTTCATTTGAGAAGAAAACTGATCTCCATTTGTGTCTTGTCCAACAAATATGATGTTGACATCATGCCATTCTGCTAAGTCTTTGGCCCTGGGTAATAATGCAATCTATGGGTTGCCATATAGAGAAAGCCCTATAATGTTTCTCAAGCCTGCCGTTGGCATCATTGCGGGATGGTTTGTTGAATGAACAATCCCTCATAGTCCCTGCATCACATGAGCCATTCCCCTTGCAGGTAGAAAGTATTCTGTAAGTGTTGCAGTCAAATAAAGCAATCTTGATCAGAGGTGGTAACTCTTAGCTGGCCAGGTCTTAGGCAATCAACAACCTTCCTATCTCGTGGAATAGATTATTGAGACAATTCATTGTTGACTGATAAAATTAAAGACACCTGCAACTGTCTTGTACTAATCCGAGCCATTATCATACTGATGACATGTAGAGGGGCATCAGCTCTAGTATATTAATTCGCAAAGAAAAAAATCATTCAACTCTGTTTTTCTTCTCAGTGGCAGTTGATCGACAATTATACCAATGATTATACCAGTTAGATTATTTATATAGCTGAAATAGCCAAAGGTTGCTATTTTCCTTATGTTGCATATGCAAAGGTGACTGATTGTTAACTCACAAAATCTAAGCTTAAAAAATAATCCTTAGTGTCCAATGACATTCATGGACACAATAACAATCACCCCTATCATTGTTAAATGCTTCTAAGATAAAAACATGCTTTTGATGCATTTCAATGCTCGCTAGTATACTTTTCAAACAATAATTACTTCCAATTAGCAGTTTTGCTTTCTTTTCCTTAATCTACACCTTCTTTTCCTCTCTCAATATAATTATCTAGTAGAACAAATAATATAACCAAAGTTAAAACAGACTTGGGAATCTTACCTTGCATACTGAACAACATAAACAGCAATATTCTCTGCCTTTGAGGCTTGCCATTGAGCACAATATGCACTAACAGCCACACAAAGAGCTCGGACAACTGCTGCACTGTCTTCTGGATCAATTTCCTAGAACAAATTGAGACAGTAATTAATCATATCAATCACAAATTGAGGTGTCATGGAATTTTCAAGAATTTTTTTTGGGAGAGTGATCAAGTATACCAACATCAAATACTGCTAACATCAAGTCAGATACAGCGTGCTTCCACAAGACCTTGTGATGTGAGAAGAGTAAATGAGATAGAATTTTCATAAAGGCCAAGATAGGATATATGATATGTACCATTCAAAGTTTTGTAAGGAATACAAGAATGGTATAAATGAGGAAAAGATTTTAAAACTAACACACACACACAAAACTGTTATATGTAAAGAAAGAATAGACAAATTTTAAACAAGTTAATGCATAACAACAAATATAACTGAAAGCTGGATTGAACAAAACAACAAACAAATAAACTTACAGCCAATGCTCTTTTAGCCCATCCCAAAGAAGACACAATTGAACCGTATTCCAAAAGCATGTAACTTGTCTCAGCATGGAGCGCTCCTTCATGGACAATATTTTGTCCAAAAGACATCATGCTTATTTGATACTGCATCTGCACAGCATCAAAGTATGCATTTTGAGCTTTGTCAGGCTGACAGGCCAGATTTCGTGCCATCATTAACTTGGTGTAGGCTTGGTAACGAGGAACCCAGGAATCTAGCTCTGGGTTTTCTTTCAAAAAGTGAACAGTGCTGGAGAGTACATGGTCAGCATCTGATAGTTTATTGACAGCGATGAGAAAATTGGAGAGTCTCAATCCTGTCTGGGTCACCTTTAGATTAAAAAAACACACAAATTTCTACAGAGTGCAAGTAAAACTACAACATAAAATTCTTATTATAAATAAACAACAATGGTTTAATAATAGAAAAAAATAGACAGATATAATTTGATAGACAGGCATACATACCATAACATACATTGATATAAAAGTATAAGACATGATACATATCCCAATCTTCTAATATAGCCTTCCAAGGTTTTTCATCCTCAAGCAAAATTTCTAAAACTTAAATATGATCAATCTTTGGAATTTTACAACCCCACATTCCAGAAATAATTGCCAAAGGAGATTTTAAAAACTGAAAAAAGTGCACATGTTTTCACCACTCTGCAATGGAAGTGGAACAGCACAAAGTCAAACACAAAATTGATGCCCTTACCTGATTCACAATTTCAGTCATGCTAGAGCTATCCAACATTTGTAACACTGTATCAAATGAAGCACAGATATCATGAACTAAATTGACCTCAGAAGCCTCAAGAGTGATCAGGTGCTTCATATACAAATGGTGCAGCTCGCTTTGAGATAGAATGTCCTGAAAAAAAATTGTTCAAATGATACTAAAACAGAATTTAAACATACTTTTGGGCTGTAACACATGCCGATTTATATTAAAGTAATGTATAACAGATGACTTATGCATCTTTACCTGGTTCCATCATGTCTTTAGTAAAAACATCATTACTTTAATTTTCTCTTTGATCTCTCCATTTTAGTGTGGTGCAAAAAAAAAACAAAATTAAAAAATGACCTAAAATCTCAGTCACCCAGAAAATTGTTTCTCCTTATGCCAGTTGAACAAAACAAAACAAAGAGCTTAGGATAAGCAGAGACTGTATAGCTAACAAGACATGTAAGTGTAGGGTAGAAAGTGTATCTAGATCACTGTGTAGTTGCAAAAATAACACAGGTAAGCAACCAAAGTTAAGTGGTAAATGTTCTGTTAAAAAGCAAATGATTAATCCGGCCTGTCTTTATTTACCGGCTTTATTCTATGAGTCCCTACTCAAATGTTGCAAGTAGCACAGTTGTCATGGACGGCAAGGCAGAGTTACATGCCTTGTTAGTTGAACAGTCTCTGGTATAAGTAATTAAAACATTTTAATCAACAACAATCATCATATTTGCTAAAGAATGTTATGTTAACAAGAAGATAATGAAAACTACCTGAACAGCATCACACATACAAAGCTCAAAGCCAGAAGGAAGCTGTTTACGCCGAGCCAAGGCAGCAATCACCTCTACACGACGTAAATTAGTTAGGGCAACCTCTTCTCTGCCCATGAGTAGTTGGTCTTCTGGATTATCTGAGCGAGCAAGCTTATCCCAATGTTTCTTGTTGATTTCAATCAGAGATCTGGAGAGGTACATTGTCAAATGTCCATTTCACATAGTATATTCATAATTATACCAAAGATCATCTACAATAAGATATTCAACTCCATGATTTTTACCGATGACGAATGAGAATGATGTCCATTTACTATTGTGTGTTCCCAGAATTCTCTTATTGTTTTGGTAACATTCAATATCCGATACAAAATGGCATGGTCGTAATGCATTCTATTATCCAAAATATGTGAACTAAAAAAATATCGCACCAAAATCATAAAATGCGTTCTATCCGGTACATGCTATGGCACAACTAGCACACAAGGTGTAAGGGAAACTACTGAACAAAATTTCCTCACTCAGTATAGTGAATCATGCCAAGTTGAATATCTTATTGTAGATGATCTTTGATTATACCACGTAAACATAATGTTTTCTTGATGACAAAATATATACTAACATTTTTTCAAAAATTCTCAACAGTCATCACATTCACAAGCAAAACTAGAAGTCTAACAAATTTACAGAATTTTATGTGACATATATAGGAAACAAATAAAATCTAAACCTTAAAAATAATTTGGAAAGTGAATGATTTGAATTCAAGCAACAACAAAAATTTATGGGGGTAAAAAAGATGAAATAATTTTTTCCATCAAACTCTGCCTTATATTATTTCAATTCATAGAAAAACAACAACATTGTCTTTTACCTGAAATTATCAGGCGTGGGCAACCATTGGTGAAAAAATCCCTTTACTAGAGTCATAGTTCTGTGGCTATCCATGCTTAAAAAGGACATACCATCCTCTATGTCAGTGGTAAGTTCTGTTTCACTGGGACGCCGATATGATCTGGTATTGAGAGCAAAGTAAACTTTCATTTTAAGCATACATACACATTTTGCTGTATCATTGTTGCAGAAAGAGTTTGTTTGTTGTATCAACTCCATTAATACCGAGGAGCAGTGTTGGGGCAAACCCAACTTTCAGTCATGAAAGGCACACAAATACCTGATATAAATGCAGGCACCCCAACCACCAAGCATGACTGAACACAGGGTTGAAAATGCTGTGGATCATAGAATTTCAGACAAGCAGGTGATCAGCCAACTGTGTCCATAACACTTTATTGACATCATGAGCCATAAGAAAAGCCAATAAACAAAACAATGTATTCCTTGTGATCACCCCACCCCTCAGTTATATAAGAACTGGGAGAATTTGACACTTTTGGTACACTAGTACACACCATAACCTATTTTGCTCACTATATTATTGCATAAAGTTACATATCCTGAGTGTCATTCTTCAAGTGTAGAACTGTTGGTAAAACCTGCAACAAAGTGTTAGAGGGTAGTTGGTATTGTTCTCTATGTACATATTATATCCTCTACAAATTTAGTAATGTGATGATATATGTTACATTACACTGCAATACAGGTTTTACATTTAACCATTTAGAGGAAAACACAAACAATAAACATTAACCTTTACCACCACTCGTGGGTCGAAAATACCCATGCACTATGTTTTATCTCTCAGTAATTGAAAGTGTTTTAGCTTTTTGTTTTGCAGTTTGGGGGGGCAACATTTGTTCAACTGACAGGAAGGTGATAAAAAGAATCACAGGAAGAGCATCAAAATGCATTGACAATATCGACAATTTTCAATCTCTGTTCGAAAAATGTTATGTCCGCAATATCACAAAGATCACTGATGACAAAATGCACCCTTTGTTGAGACATCTACAAAGGTCTGAAAGGGGCGGTAGGATGCTGTCTATATGCACAAAGACTGAACGATCTTTCCTCCCAACTGGCATTAGGCTATACAACTCATTACCATAAATATTGCCATACTCATACATAACAAAGTACTTTAAACATTGATATATATATTATGTGATATCTACTTCGTACCTACAATTTTATTATTATGTATATTGTATTTTTATGTTTTAACTATTGTTTTTTCATTCCAGTATGTCCATGTTTGTAAAACAAATTTCCGAATGGATGAATAAAGTTTATTATTATTATTATTATCATTTATTCACTTAGTCTTTAAATGAATAGATATTCACTTGAAATTCTACCTATGCTTTGTCCACTCATTTCTCTACCTGCATGTGATGTTGATTATTTTTTTTTTTTAATCAAGGATCTATTTTAAATGATTTTTTTTGTATCCATATGAACTTTGTTTCACTTGCAGGTGTTTTTTACCCACTGAGCTGCGTAAAGGCTAAAACATTTAAAATGTATGGTTTTTCATCTTTTCTTACGCTTACATATTAGAATGTCAGGAAAAATTATATTTTGCAATTGAAAAAACCCTACCATAGGAACATCCGAATAATAGGGGTCATATGAGTCAAAAACACCCGCAAGTGTGAATATGACATGTAACTAGCGTGTGTCAGTAAAGGTTAAAAGATAATACTCACTTTCTTCCATATTCCTCTTTGCCTTGTTTGGTATTTATATCAGGCAGTGACGGATAGTGCTGAATCTTATTGGAATTATTTTTGTCTGTCACACCGGGCATAGGAAGCAATTTGGGGGTTTTCTTTGAATCTCTGAATCTAGCAGCCTGAGATGTGGGCCGATGTATCACCTATGGAAACAATATAAGCATGTGAATTTGTTTAAAGCAAACTCCCTTTCAATTCAGCCATTTATCGCATTATTTAATTTGTCACTTTCTCCTCCAAAGACAGAGTACAGCAAATGCTGCTTAACTGCTACTTTTCCCAAGAAACAGATTTAATTCTACATAAAAGTCACTGGTTAATTGCAACTCTCTTCTGATAATTGCAAAGCCGGTGACACCTTGCCACACATTTTTAGTTATTTTTTTTTTCTGCTTTCGCACTTTGCTAAACGATGATCGCATGTCTCCGTTGTCATTAGCTAACAACCATAACAATACAATAGCCTTACACCGATTATGGGTCCAGCAGACAGTTGTAGCCATCTTTGTTCAATCATTAAGCGCCGCCCCTGGCTTTCAAGGAATGACAACATAGGTTATCTAGACAGTCTAGTCATTTCATCAATGGAGACACAAAGTCACAATTCATAGACTTTTAGCAACTGGCTATTGGATTGTCTTTGATTACACAATAATCAAAAGAGTTTTGGCCTCCTTGCTGGTGAGGACAAATCTAACAAAAGCAGGGATGGTTATAATCTATGACTGTGAACTCATTGATGTCTGTCACCTGTGACAGAAATTACCAAAGAGGATGCGGCATATCAGTTGTGTGGCAGGTTTTAATGGATGCATAGACCCAATGGTTTGTAATAAGGCCATGACTTGTTCATGATGGTCCCAAGTCCATGAACAGAAATACCTAGTTGGCAAGTAGTGAAATGACCCTAAATTACTGGGCCCACAGCCAACTCCGGTTAATCGCAAGTTCGGATAATTACTCCCATCGTGTTGCGATTAACTGAAGTTGACTGTACTAAAATGAAGCATGGGATCTGACCACATTTCTTAACCCGAGCTAAAGTAAAAATATACCAATCAACTTCAACAGCACTTTAGGGCTATACTTATTGGAAATGTTATATATCAAGCTATCTTCGGAAGCAAAAATCTTTCAAAAACTAGTAATATAAAAATTTGTATACAATATTCAAATGAAGAACATGTCATCTTGTGTGTATCCCATACAGATTTTGAAGTTTTTAAAATGGCTTATTAGGTGATTGGCATTTAAAGCGAAAATGATTAGAAAATCGTGTTTGTTTACTTTTGATTTTTCAAGTTACAAAATCTGTTTTCTTTCTTTGAATGATCAACCAGTAGATTTTGTTGCCGGAAGTTCTATACTTTTCAAACAACGACTGTCTACTCCAGTTTATCGCAACTCAGTTAATCGCATTTGCCGCTTAATTGCAACTTTCCCCAAGGAACAGAATTAATCAATTTTATATAAAAGTCACTGGTTAATTGCAACTTCGCATAATCGCAACAATTTTGCCACTCCCGCCATGTTGTGATTAACCAGAGTCGACTGTATATGAGCTAATGTGAACCTTTTGTCTCTATTCAATTCAATGTAATGACTTACTGTCCCCGATACATCTGTGTTTTGTATAAAATGGGAAGGATTCGCACACCGATACAGTGAACGATCAATTGCAACACACATTCAAGAGATGTTTAGTACCATCTTCTAAAATAATTAAATACTAAAATAACAGCCTTTAAGTTGACCTTATAGTGTACTTTCTTTCTTTCTTATCCAATTCCCTTTTACCATTACAGTGTAGGGCAAAATAGTGTACTTTCAAGATGAAATAATATAAAAACTTATCTTCACAAGTCAACATTATGAACTTACAGTGTTGTCAAGAAATTCAACCAAAAGTCTGTATCTTCTCTTTGAGTCAGCGCTTGAGTGAGGATTGAGCAAGCTCTCCCTGAAATGCTTGTACCATTCAGTTTCCTTACTCTTTGAAGGTAGTAAGTCGACTAAAATCCGAGCTTTATCCTGTTGTGTGAAAAACAAGTAGCCAACATCTTTTTAAAAAGTTTGAAAGAATACATATTTTTTGTGTGCATAAAATTGCTCTATCAAATTTGTTTCCTGATAGGATATGATCACTTTTTGTAAAGAAGTAAACATCAATATCATGAATTTATGAAAGTACATTTTGTTATAAACATATTGCGTCAAGTAAGTTTACGATATCTTGAAAAATGACACAGCTACTGTCATTTGAGCTGTAACAATGTTTCAGAATGGAGTTGCAGACTTAAAGATACTTGTTTGATGTTGTGACAATATACAACCTTTACCACTACTCGCAGGTCAAAAATACCCATCCGGTATACATATTTACTCGCTGTGGATAAATAGATATCCACTTCAAAAAATTCCACCAAAGCTTCATCCCATTTATGTTTCCACTGGTGTATGTTGTTGTTTTTTCATTTTTTATTAATCATTATCTCTTCTATATAATTTTTTTGTTGTATCCCTGTGAACTTCGTTTTGGCTCATCCACTTGCAGGTGCTTTTTATCCACTGACCTGTGTAGAGGCCAAAAAAACAAAAAAATGTATGGTTTTTCATCTTCTCTTATGATTACATTAAGATATATTGGGAGAAATAACATCTTGAAATTGAAAAAAACAACCACTGGAACATTCAAATGATAGGGGTCATAGGGGTGAAAAAATCTGCAAGTGGCAAATATGGGTGTTTAGAGTGTCAAATATTGGTTATTCTCTCTTTAAAGCCTTTGGGTAAGAAACACCAGTGAGTGACAAATATGACATTAACCACTGAGTGTCTATAAAGGTTTAAGAAAAATACATACAGGATGTGTTCTTCCACAATCGATCTGTTTCACATCTTTTTCTGTAAGAACACCTGCATGAAAAAGATGTCCAATAATATGTTCAACACGAAGTTCTTGAATCAGGGCAATTCTGTTGACTTTCAATCTCATCACATTTTGCCGATCCATTCCACTGGAAGGTCCAATGGGAGGAGTTGGAAATGTGGGACTAAAAATAGAAAAGAAAAAGTGATTTGAAAATCACACAGTAAATATTGTTATGGCCAAAACTTGGGCAACACTTAAAAATGTGATGTTCATTGTGCCATTCAAGGTTCACCTGCTTGCCTTATCTACCTGATCCAGAGTTCTTCCAACACTGTGTTCAGCAATGCTGGCTGCAACACTCCTTGGGTGCCATTTCGATAACAAAACAAAACATTATGATCACATTCTAGTAAACAAGAGTATGGCCATCCTGTCTATGTATGTAATCCATCTTACAGCTCAAAGCGTTGGCCAATTGTAATGATACCAGGTCATGCATATCAGCAAAACCCTCGGCTAAATATAGCACAGGTAATAAGATCATTAAATGATAGTTTAAAAAAAACAAAACTCCAGAGCAACATCATGTGATCCAATTTTCCTTAAGTCTGTTCACCCTGCCTAAGTCTGTCCACTTTCCTACCTGAGTCTGTCAGCCCTGTAAACTCATGAAATTGAAAGTTGTTGTTTTGTCTTTTATATTTCTGCTGAACAAACCATAAAACAGCTACAAGAAAAAGAAAGGGCAGAGTAAATGAATAAACTCTGACCTTACCCTGATCCAAATAATTCTCACAGTCTCAATCAGTTCATTTTTGGATGAAAATGAAAAACCTACAGTCCTAATTATTACAAAAACATATGCAAATCAATTATATAGATAGGTTATTTAGATTTTAAAAATAAATATTTGTGCAATAATCATTAGTTAACAGACATTAGCAGGTTCCCATATATACATCTAACACATTCCGTCCATCCTCGTAGCCCAGAAAAACAGGCTTTGCGCCCTGTTTTAATTTCAAGATAAGAATTTCAGAACTTAAAAAAAAGTTTAAAAAATCATTATCTCAAAAGACAATAATAAGAATGGCTCCAGGATTCCTCAGCAGGAATTCCACTATTCTTATGAAGGAGCTAAGAAAGGCGGCTTGCCTACAGACAGTTGTTGAACGAATGAGGGCGCTAATTTTCAAAAAGATAAAAGAAAAAAGGAAATCTAAACTTATGATGACATTTCTCCTAAAAAAATGAGAAGTTTTGTATCTTGAAAAAATAAATGAGGCGTTGTATGGATGGACATAGCCGGGATGACTTAATGATAAAAAAACATGTTGAAAAGGAAGCAAAACCAACAACTTTTTAAAAACATGTTTCTTGATTGTATTCTCATGCAACAATGCTTCATTTCATTACTTTTAAGACTTCACTCCACTTAAACATCTATTCAATTCTCTCATTCTTGCAATTGGCATAGTACTTATAGAACCTTTGTGGTTGCTATATCTATCTATTTAGATAAAATACATAGTAAAATTTAAATAACCATAATTCTAGCTATGGAATCTACTAAACACGTACTCTTGTAAAACAAAAGTGTTGCGTCTAAGTGATGTAACAGCCATCTCCAAAATCAATGTTTATATAGCTCTTGTAAGTGTGCTAAAATTGTTCAAGCCGTTGAAATTGATGTCTAATTGTAGAACATAATCAATGTTTACATGGTCGTCAATCCGCCATTACTTCGGAGCTTGGCTGGTTACGAAAGAAATGACTAGAACTCTTTTTTATGAAAAGAAATCAAATGCCGCCTACTTTCGTTTCTACACATAATTTTCAAGGTTCTCAGTTCTCACCCTAAGGCAACAAAATCACTCAACACTCAACATGCAGTCAAATAGAATAATGCAGGTGAAGTATATTGATTCTGTTCCTGAAGTTGTTTCCTTTTACCTACATATTTGAAGAAGGAATGTTTGATAATGCCGGAAAGTCGAAACAAGAGAAAAGTAATGCTGAATGCAACATTGAATCTCTACCCAGGTCCAGGATATAGAATTGGGTTTATGTAAACATGGTTTATTTATGAAAAAAAGTGAAGCGTTAATTCAGGAATGTGAATGTGAGAGAAGGGTGGCGGGGAAGGGTTAAGCTATAGTGTCTTAAATGATTCAATTTGTGTGTTTTTTTCAATGACTGCAGCTTATGCTTTGTGGGATTTGATCGTTCTTTCGTCTCTCCGCAATCACCAACAGTAGATAGTCAGCAGATAATTTTTTTAATTGAATCCTAAAAAGAAATAATGAACTGTGAGGTAATTTTTGTTGTTGTTAGCGAATGTGGATATGTCGGTTGTTGAGATTATAAATATCTAATTTTAAACAGTTAGAAATACTTGAAGGTGAGTCATCAAAATGTTAATGTCATGTACATCACAAGCCACATAGCACGTGACATGCCCCCCGCCCCTTTTCACATCAATTTTATGGCATCACCTCACGACATCTGTGGAATGGCTTTCTCAGACAAAGAAGAAATAATGGTTTTAGTGTTATTAAGAAAGAGGAAACGGAGGTTGTGGAGCTGTGAACATTTTATTCTCCGGATTACAAATGGGGAATTCCACAGAATTTTTCTTTTACTGTTGGAAAGGTGAAGACATTGTTGCTGCCCCATTTACAAACTAGGCTGAAGCTACAGACAACGGTGACACAATTTGACAAACCAGTAGGACACAAAAGAGAGTCTTGACTTAGTGCATCCATTTTGACTATCTACGCTATAGTTCACGCCTCACAAAAAATGAACACGTTCATTTCTTAATTTCATGCCCATTCATCCAAGAGCTGTGAAACATGACAGGATGTATCAGTATCTGTTCTAAAGGGATGTTATCCTAAATATGTTGTGATCCATTTTGCTAGAGCTACTTTAATCCACCCTTTAAATTATTAGTGCCATTAAGCGTTTTGTGAATATTTCAAAAGTTATGCAATATGTTGATAATTTCTATTCTGACAGAACATTTCAAGATTCTGCATGAAGACATTGTCAAAAAGATTGTTGCATACATCTCTTCAACGAAATTTACCCATGGTACCCATTGTCATTGAACAGACGGGAAGAGGTGAAAGGGCATATGATATTTATTCTCGCTTACTGAAAGAAAGAATCATATGTGTAATGGGTCCAGTAAGTATGAAAAAGAAAAACTAAACAATGAACAATTAAAGCTCAAAATTCCAATTTTGATAATGACAACGGATAAACATAAAAAAAACCCAATGTTATGTTGATACAAAGGAAAACAAATCCTAAATATAGAAGAATGGAAGAAGTTTGGTTATGATTAACAATTCTAATGACAAGGATTACATCAAGAAAGAGAAAGAAAGAAATTTGATACAAAACATTTCTGATGAAACTTCCACAGTACGATACTGCATTATGTACAAAATTTGCACTCTTGTTTTTAAAGACATGATATGAATTTGCTTCTCTTTTAGCACAATTTTTAAATCTTTTATTTATCTATTCTTCCTCAAAGTGATGATGATAACAACATATTAATAGGGAACTTATCTCTTTAAGACAAGATTATTCTTTCTTATATGCAGCATCCCAATTATTCACTTTTGTCTCCAAAATTATTAGATGAATAGGGAACCATTACCTATTGTTTTAATAGGCATTTGAACTTGTCATTTGATGTTAAATCTAACCCTTTCCAGGTGGTGTCTTGTAAAAAAAATAATAAATTTACCAGTTAATGATAGCCCAATGATATATATATATATATTGATATTCCACAATTATACTTCTAGTGATCACTGAAAAGATTGAAATCGAATATTAGATGATTAATGTATCCTGATGAAAGAACTCCTAATAAAATGAATTGATTTCTAAACAGCATGGCTGTTAAAGGGTTAATGACATCACATGACGCCAACTTTTAAAATGCTTCAACTTGAAGGATTTCAATGTCTGGATAACCATTGTATATATTGCATCTTTAAATAAATGATATAGTAATTTCATGTCACTTTAAAAAATTTGCTTTGACATTATACCAATAAGAATGTATTCTAAAGTCGGTTTTCCAAGTAGATAAAAATAGAAGAAGAGGATTGAATAGGTATAAATCGGAAAAATCCTTTCATTTGACATCGTTATTGGTATTATGTGTATTTAGTACAATGCAATGGATGATATATCTTTTCATGTTGTTTTTGTTAAATCCCTGTAGCTGGGAGCTCTAAACAGTGCAATGCCACTCTCATCATGCAGCTCATCTTTTTCAGTTGGGTTTAATCTGTGTAGAGTGTGTTGTGTATTGTTGGTTGTGATGGGAGGGCTGGAGTCTATGTTCTTGAAGGTGTGGGCACTGGAACAAGTGCTTTACGGATTCCATTAAGTGAGCACAGTATCTGCAATTTGGTTCTCTCTTGCGGTTGATTTTGTTTAGGTGTTTATTTACAGGGGCATGTTGGGTCCGATGTTTAAAAATAGTTGTCTGGTGTTTTATTTCCAGTTGGCTGATTTCGTCTTTCATGTTCAGTTTGGTTATGTGTCTAGAGAGTGCTCTTCCTTTTTTTATCATCTGCCCATCTCTTTGGTAATGTTGTTTAGAATCATTTTACATGTTTTTTGTGTTGTGTTGGATTCAAGTTGTTCTATTAAAGATCCTTTTCATGGATAGTTTGTTTTCTACTTCATTTCCATGAATCCCAGTATGTCCTGATATCCGCTATATTTTAATGTCATATGCTGCTTCAAGAGTATTAGATATATGTCAAAGATACCTGTTGTTTCTGGGTTAAGTGGATTTTCTTGGATTTTTGTAAGGTAGTTTTATAGTTAGGGAAAATAACAATATCTTCAGGTTCAACCAAATTTGTTTCCAAATCATTTTATATTTTACAGAGCACTTTTTCTATGGCAGTTATTTTCGCTTTGTAGTTGTCGCAGTAGGAACCTTCTTCTTCTTCTTCTTTCTTATCCAGTCCCCTTTTACCATTACAGTGTAGGGCCAGAACTATGAGGCTGGATTTCTGTGGATCAAGATATTAAGACAAGCAGATGATCAACCCACTGTGGCAGTAGGAACCATATGGGCCAAATAACTTGGGTGATCTTCATGGTGTTGTTCAGGGTATTAAATGTATACTCTGTAGCCTCCTTTTTTTTTAATGCACTCCCGTCTGTGTAGACATGGATTGTTACTTTTTTATATGAGTTGATCGTGTTTGTGGATGCAGTCACGAGTTGCTTGTATTGGTATATCTCTTGTAGCTGGTTCTTATATCTGATAGCCTTGATTTCGAATAGGGAGGAGTGTCCAGAATTAATTGAAGCTGTTGTCTTTTCTTAGGTAGATTGTATTTGTTTTGGAGGATGGTGGATTCTCTGAGGAAAGAAGTCAGTCTGTGATTGTCTGTCCATGTGTCAATTATTTTCCTGTTTTCATCCTCTTAATTTGACCTCATATATCGTTCATAGGTCTCGCAGATTTATCTCCTTCCGATCTCAAGTGGTTTTATGTATGCATTTATTTCAAATGCTGCTGTAGATTTTGTTCTCATTGCTCCACACACAAATCTAAGATCTTGATTTTGTATTTTGTTTAACTGATTGAGGGAACTTTTGTATTATTTTATCTTATAATTGTATGTATTTATATAAGAATTTGTTTATTGAAGCATGTGTGGTAATATTTGGTATTAGTTCTAACAAACACGTATGAAAGTTGTTAAAGGTGAAATTAATTGTAGATAAAAATGAAATTTTCAGATTCATGACGAAGTGTCAAGCCTTGTCATAGCCCAATTGTTATTTCTTCAATCTGAGAGCAACAAAAAGCCAATTCACATGTATATCAACAGCCCAGGTGAGAAATTTTATTTGCAACAGTGTATATTGTATTATCCCTAACAAGTGCACAGTGCTCTTAAAAAAATATTTCCAAGAAGCTTGGTTGTTTTAATCGGTGCACATCATACAGCGCCATGGGCAACTATGATAATGCACTTCATGGAATCATGTCTAGGAACTGGTCAAGCTTTCCAATTATCAGCTCTTTCCACCTCATGTTACCAACTAGGCTATGCTGCGGTCAATGACCTCACACCAACAAGCACAGTGCACAACTGCTTAATAACGTATACTGGTCACTTGTGATGCCTTAATTCAACCAGGCAGGCTTCCTTTTTCATACTGTTGTGAGAGCCAAGTGTCAGGGGATGCACTTATTGGGGTGGATGTGCTTGTTATTGATAATACAGTATATAGCTTCAATATTTCTTCTATTGAACTTGAGATAGAAAGAGAATTTAGGAAAATATTGACATTCTACAACTTAAACTCGAACATAGTGTTCAAACCATTTGAACAAATAATATATATTAATAATATTATTATTCACAAATCTGTAGATTTTGAATGAGTAATTTATACTGTGAACATGTTTAACTTGAAAGTCGTTACCTTGTGTTGTTTAATTAAATGATAATTATCTCAATCTTATTTCTTTTGAAGGAGGTTCAGTGACCGCAGGCCTTGGTATATATGATACCATGCAGTATGTGCAACCTCCTATAGCAACATGGTGTGTAGGACAAGCATGTAGCATGGCTTCCTTGTTGTTATGTGCTGGTGCTCAAGGCATGCGTTATTCTCTTCCAAATTCACGGGTGATGGTTCATCAGCCATCAGGTCAAGCTGCTGTAAGTTTTGTATGAGTCACTGTGTTGAGCGCTTAAAAATTTGATTTAGAAGTAAGAGTTGATTTGCTCAATTATTTATTTTCTCTATGTGTATGCATTCCTGCTATTATGGATGTACATTTCTTGAGTTTTTAAAGGTAAAATAATCACGCTGTTGGATTATAAATGTACAAGCGGACATTTCCTCACTTGTTATTTTTTTTACTTAAGACGCCTTATTATTTGAAAAACATCCTGTTTGGACGATATATAGTCTTTTAGATTTTGAGTAAAGAAATAAAGGGCATGTGATAAGAATGTATTTATTTTTGGGTCTTATTCTTAGGGGTGAAATATTTACTCTCTGCCAGGATTTAAGCTATATCAATTATTATTGTGTAGTATGATACATACTCAAGTCTTAGGCTGATTTCAAGGATTTGGTTTCGAGATATAGATTTATGAAGATGTATTCTTACTTAATTTGTTGTATCGTGTATCATTTTTGAAGTTTATATCTTCTGTAAAACTTTTTAACAAGCAAATTTGAGGATATAGATATTTTCAATCTGTGAGTGCTTCTTTATAAATGTATATAGAGAAAATTTATTTTATAATGAAATTTTCTATATATTTCTTGTACCAATATTGGGTCTTATTTAGTTGTTGAAAAATGAAATTAGTGATAGTTTGATTTTTTATTAGATAGACCATTCCTCATTGATTATGCATCTACCTGGATCATTACAAATGGAAAGAGAAGGGTATGTCTCTGACTTTGACTTGAACCGTATTTATGCTCTCAGGTTTTGCTGCTAGGGAAAAAAATTAGATTTAGTATGATGTTTTCTTCATCATGTATCATGTTTTTTTGCCAGTTTTTTTTGCTGGTTGTTTAGTACAAAAATGATTTTTGTCTCAGGGCCAAGCCACGGACATTCAGATTCAAGCTGAGGAGATTATCAAGTTGAAAAAACAAATAAACAATTTGTATGTAAGGCATACAAAGCAACCATTGGAGTTTATCGGTATGTTTCAGTTATTATTCTTAGGCTTGCCACTATCTCATGAAGATGCTAATTGATCACTATGTCATTAATAAGATGCTAGCAATTGATCACTATGTCATTAATAAGATGCTAGCAATAGATCACTATGTCATTGAGATGCTAGCAATTGACCACTATGTCATTAATAAGATGCTAGCAATTGATCACTATGTCATTCTTAGATGCTAGCAATTGACCCACTATGTCATTAACTCTTTCCGGACGTATCACCACTATGTGGGCGAGTCTCATCTCATAACTTTTATTTTCATGTTCCCAATTCCCCCTTCTTCTTTTCTTTTTGAATTAGTTTCCTTGTGTTTTCCATTTGATACTGACCAATTTGATATATAATATGTCTATCTAGCTTTATTACTATTTTTGTTATAACACTTTTAGTATTCCCATGTCAAATTGGTTGAAAATTGCTTACGTCTAAATGCGGAAACCAGATATGTCTGGAAAGAGTTAAGATGCTAGCAATTGACCGCAATGTTATTCTGAGATGCTAGCAATTGACCACTATGTCATTAAGATGCTAGCAATTGACCACCATGTCATTAAGATACTAGCAATTGACCACCAAAACCAAGAGGACAAAAAGTATTGAGACAAATTTGAGCTTTATATCGTCAATCTCAGAAGAGCTTCTATGAAGTTAAAGATCTATTGAAAATTGACGGATTTCAAAGAATTTTTAAAGTGTGATATATTTTAGCATTTTGGGGGTTTTGGGGGGTTTTTTTTGGTTTATCTTTGAGTGTAATACTCAAATTTTCATTCAATTTTATGATCTACTTTATTGAAATGAATGTTTGAATGATGATCTTAAGTAGTGAGTTTTCAGAATAATAATTTTGTGTGTGTAAAAACAGTGCAGCACTCGTTCGTTGAATTCACGGATCCCAAGAATGTCATTGAAAATGATTTCCTTTATTTTCTTTGCATTTGTTTCACGTAACACTTGAAACTTCTCCTCGAACAATTTGCCTACTTTTCACGGATTTCTTGAATTCCTTGAACAATTTGTGTGAACAAGCAGTGTGAAGCAATTTTTTCCTGTCTCAAGGAGTCCAGACATGAAATCCTGCCAGCCAGCGACTAATCAAATAGCACATGCTGTGCCGACGTGTGCTGGTGGGTCACATTATTACACGTCTGTAGGAAAAGCATTGCATTTATTTAGTGCATATCCACAACAAAGTCCTCTCCTTTGTGATTGACCTTGATGCGGTGGAGAGGTTTGAGGGCTATACCAAACAGGTACAACCATATTGGGAAGGCCTCAAATAAAGATTCAGACCAAGAGGTCACAAGGCCCGGTAAGGGGCCCTGAGGTGGCAGCCCCACCACTTATCTAGGTCACAGTGGGGTAATCTCCTACTTGCCCGAACCAAACAGATTCAAAGCAACAGGCATATGCCTGACTCACGGATTGATTAAATCTTACACCGAAAGGTACTAAAAGGAAGAAAGATATCCACAAAGTCCATCATACTTTATGTGTTTTGTAATATATTGTTCACCACCATATCTAATATACAGTGCAAGCTGCGTGTTAGGTGCTTCAGCACTAGCATTCTGACAAGATCACTTGCCACCCTCGGTCGGGTACGCATTTACACCTGAGTCCAATTGATGTAAGCAGAGTAAAGTGTCTTACCCAAGGACATAACGTCGAACGATCAGGAGAAGATGCTCTCCACCAGTGGTCACCCATCCAAGTGCTAACCGTGACCGCCGTCAATTGACATTGGCAGACAAAGGGTTTGCATGCAGAATATCTAAATGAAGTTGTTAAATCTGTGGATCAAATATTGTTTGATATACAATTAATGGATTGTTTGTATTAATTTACTCGTTTCACCCAGAACAAAACATGGAGAGGGATCGGTTTATGTCCCCACAAGAGGCTCAAACCTTTGGACTTCTGGACACAATACTGGAACATCCACCAGCTGTGTGAAAGGCAGAATGTGTTGATTAACTTGTTTCCATCATTTAGCAGATTAACTTAGAATTATATTAACATGGTTGCAAGCTTGATTGTGAACAGTGGTTGGCACTAAGCATATTGACTCGTTTTAAGTGAGTCAAATAATGGAGATCAGCCAATTTGTATAAAATGTTGATGAAGAAATGTTATTATCTAAATTTCTTGTCCATTCATGATATTTTACTTATTATTTGATTTATGTAGGAAAGGCAAAAACTTATATGTCGAAATGATAAGATTGTGAACCTTTTTTGGTGCTCAAAGAAATAGTATATGATATCATGACACATTTTGTTTTTCATTGAATCCTTTTTTTATTGCATAGAGTATCATTGGATATGAGGGTTACTCAGATTAAGAAGATTAAAGTCTACAAGAAAAGTGTGAAACACATTGCATTGTGTAAATATATATCTGTGAAATTAATAAAGATTTTAATTTTTTATTGTTTTTATCTTTTTTTTTGTACTTTGAAATTTGCTGTGAAATATAAACAATGAAGGACATTCAGTTTTGATATAGGAGACTGGGTAATCGCAACACGACAGGAGTGACAAAATTGTTGTGATTATCAGAAGTTGCGATTAACCAGTGACTTTTATATAGAATTAATGAATTCTGTTACTTGGGAAAAGCTGCGATTAAGTAGCAATTGTGATTAACCAAGTTGCGATAAATCCGAGTTGACTGTACTCTTGTGCAAGGCTAGTGTCAGATAGAGAGTATAGCATGTTTTGTTTCTCTCTGTGTGTTTACATTTGCTGTATGTCTCCACCCATGCATCAAGTGCACACCATGAGTATTCTTACTTACCCGTGTTGTACACAGGCGTTCATTTCTCCTATAGTACTCGACTTGTCTGTCTTTTGTTATCAAGGCTAGACTTCTGCTTCGGTAAAAGCAGACGACCATGAAATTAATATCAACAATGTTAAAAAGGAAACTTCAGCTGGTTGATGAAGTTTAAAAATAAGGCAAATGAAGTAATCATAGAGGAATTGGAGTCTCATGTTGCATGTTGACAGTGGACAGAAAACAATTTTTTTCAGACTATTCAGATTAGTTGATTATTTCTGATAAGTCGATTTTAAGAGTTATGTTCCTTGAGAATTGACTTAGGCGATATTGAGTGTTCCAAGTTGAAGTCATGCCCTCAATCCTTTTTATTTGTGAAATATCCCTTTTTCCATTGTTTCCAGCCCTTTTGTTTGTAGGTGGCAGATATCCCTATTATTAGTCTCTCTGACTCTCACTAGTAAAGCACACAACATTCACTTCAGAGTAAAATTCATGTCATTCTGACAAAAATTATTAAGCCTTGCATTTGAGGTATTATTCAGGTGCCGTCAATATCTGGATGGTTGAGTCACTCATCTTTGTATGTGGAGGTGTAGGGGCAGAATGAGTGAGTCACTCAACTTTATATGTAGAGTTGGAGGGGCAGAATGAGTGAGTCACTCACCTTTGTATGTGGAGGTGTAGGGGCAGAATGAGTGAGTCACTCAACTTTATATGTAGAGTTGGAGGGGCAGAATGAGT
>JARBEQ010155127.1:0-13125 GCA_030265355.1 Tritonia tetraquetra | reverse complement strand
TTGATATAGTTTTTATAGTATATATGTTTTTAACTTCATATTTTGTAAGCATTGCTTGTCACTGCCTAAAATTCTGTCTTATGCGCCTTGAGCTGTTAACTATGGAATAAGGCGCTCTAGAAATAAACTTTATTATTATTATTATTATATAGCAAGAATTCACCACACTCCTAGATATGAATTTTCCTATCAGCACATGTTTATTCTATCACGCCCAAATTCTAACTTAACTCGCTTTCAACTTGGTCTTATGTCACATGTCCATTTTAAACATGTCATGACAACTGCTGACCAAATTCACTGGTCGACACGTGGTATGATATCAAAAGTTTGTTTGTTTGTTTGATCAAACCCTATTAATACCGCGGAACAGTGTTAGGGTGATATCAAAAGTAGATATTTAAAGTGGGCACGTGACACTAATACAGAAAGCTACATACAGAACGGTGGTCGGGGGAATTACACAGGGCTGTAGCGTTAGCCCGTTATTGTTCATTCTGACAGCAGAATTACTAGCAATGTGTTACAAAATAACAAGAATATTGAAGGAATAATCTTGACTGAATAGAGTGGTAAAGCGCTCAGTACTAAAGTTATACAATTTGCAAATATATTCGAGACACAACACAATTCCCAGATATGATTAAGGATTCCATCTATGTTCGAGTTTCTGGGTTTTTTTAATGATAAAAGAAGGGACAGAAGTTAACGACATGATAAATAACACAGATGTAAATTCATATACAGTTAAATATATTCTACTACAGCCTATTTATGGTAACAAACCCTTTAACCTTGGAGTACCCAGGGTTGCAAATTTGCAACCTAAATTTTATTGCTCTGAAAAATAATAAAAATAGACTACCTTGTTGATGAACTCCTTTGTTTTCAGTACAATCTGGTCTTGTAACTTTATTGCTCGCCCTCGACGTTTTTACCTATGTACATGTACTCTGTCTTTGTTCTGCTAACCCTGAACTCTCTTTGTTCTAGTACGTTTCTCCATTTTTCTAACTCTTCCTCTGCATTTTCTTTGATTTCATCGAGTGTCACTACATTATCAGCAAACATCACATTCCATGGACTCTTGCGTCTGCTCTGTGAGTTAGTCCATAAGAAAGGACTCAGTGCGGACCGCTGGTGCAACCCTACCTTCACCTAGAACAGTTTCGTTGTTCCACTACTGTTCTAACAGTTGTTTAACTTCCATCGTAATGAATAAGCTTGATGTATTTTTTCTGTCACATCTTTCTCTATTGGGCAATGCCATACCTTGGAACCCTATCACAAGAATTCTCAAGGTCGGTAAAAACACAATGCAGTCTTTCTGTTTTTCTTTGTACTTTTCTGCAGTCATTCTTAGGGCGAAGATTGCATCAGTGGTACTTCTGCCAGGCATGAAGCCGTATTGTTCACACAGAGTTCGAAGTCTCACAATGGGCTGAACACCAGTTTGGCCTTATATCTTTATCCTTTCTGATTCTTTTATCTATCATTCTTTCTCACATATACATTGTTTGGCTCATGAAGGGTGTGCATTCCTACACAGAGCTTAACCCGGTTTCTGTAGCATGAAGAGGACACGTGACAGTTTGTCACTTTCTGGATAGGACCCTGGTTTATCGCAGAATACTTTCCCAAAACTCATTTGAGAATTGGTACCCATTTCTACACCTGGATTATGAGTGAGGCTACCAGAGTAAAGTTTCTTGCCCAAGGAACAAACAAAGCGCCTGACGTTGACTCGAACGTATGACCTTCGCCATGAAGTCCATTGTCTAGACCACTCGGCCACCTTGCCTCCAAACCAGCCTCAGCATGAGCCTAAAAGCTCTCAAGGATGGAAACACTTTGTATTCAACAGATGAAGTTCATTTTCATCCCTTAATAACATTTTGTTTTCATTCAGCAATGAGAGCTTACAAGAGATCCAGATAAAGGAAATACTGTAACTGTTAAAATAAAGTTGAGTGAAAAATTGAGTATCAAAACTACATGAAGATAAAACAAAAGAAAAAAGAGAAAACTTGTGGCTTGTGTAGACAGAGCTTCTATTCAAAGTTCATCATAATTCATTTAATTTCATCGCATTTCTTTTGCTCACAACTGAACATACATTTGTCGATGGATAAAAAAGGTCATTCATTCATGAAAAAAGTCAAAACTTGATCACTTTTTCAATAATAAGAAATATCAATAATAAATCAGATATTTTAAAAGGTTTAACATATAGCTCAAGTTATATTTAACTTCACACCTGTGAGCTCATTACCTTTCTATTTTTTATTCCCTCACAGTTTACCTTTTATATCGTAGGTCAGATCACTATCAATGAGCAAAAAAAAAGAAAAATGCCCTCCCACTTCATGAGCAAACTAAATTCCTTACTTTCATGAATTCATTTTGTGGATCCTCAGGTAAAAAAAGAACAACCTCCCTTAAATAGTCCTTTCACTTGCAATTAAACCTTCAACTTGCTGTTCCAGAGGTATTCATTTCTTAAACATTCATTTAATACCTCAAAAATGAAAAAGAAAGAGTGGCAAATGAAATTTATCACATATCTTTAAAAATCTTAATGTCAATTTATGCAAGCTCAACAATCATATTTCTGACTTTAGGTTTGTTGGGGTTGTTTTCCAATAGCCAGTCTGCCAGCCATAACTGTGGACAAAAATAAATAAGGATGTGTAAGTTCGATTTTTGTATAACCTATCATGAATCAATCATAAAATAATGGACCTAGAGTTATCCTGTCAACATATGCCCATGCCGTATCTGTCGACCTTGTTATGAATGACACCCAAAGCTAAGTTATAAACTTGAACCAATTCCGTAGAGAAAGAAACGTGATTTTGTAATGATATAAATTCCATCAAATCTTTTTTTGAAACACATATTTGAAATTGCCAGTTTGATTTCAAATGAAAAAATGTGGTAAAAATTGGTTAAGAAATAAATGTTCCAGAGCAAAAAATGATTTTGTGATTTTTTTGGTGTCAATTCAAAGTTAAAAATCCAGAAGTAACGGTTTAAAAATGTTGCTTTTATTCTCACACACAATAATCTATTCCATCAGTGACTGTAGAAGATGACGTCACAAAAATTATGTCAAGTCCATGGCAGTCGCCCTGGCCACCCTGTTCATCTTGACTCGAGTAGGGTCATCTGTTTGTGAAGATCAGACTAACGATTGGTCCATCCCCGACCTATTGACGTCTTCATTCAATGAGAATCTGGCTGCTTCAGTCTTTTGATGTAGATGTGAATAGTTTCGTTGTTATGCTAATTGTGGGCGGCGTCACAAGTTGTCAATGATAGCTGATACGGTAAATGGGATATTACCGACCTCATAATTATCGTGTATTTCTAAAAAACGAAGAATGTTACAAAAATGTTTTTGCACCAAATCACAGAGATGTGAATGGACTATCTGTCTCTTGTATTGTATAGGTCTAAATTAGGTCTAGGATACAGAAAAAGGTGTTTACCTTCACAAATCTGTGGCAAATTTATCTTATTTAAGAAAATAATGATCACTTTATTTTATCAATATCTAACATCTTTATTTTTTGGAGTACATAATCTTTTAAGATGATATATCTTAGAGATTTTATTTGCCTTTATAAATGTGTTAACTATGATAAAATCGAAACAGAAACAAATAAGTTATCAATGATTTTCTGAACAACCCCTGCTCGAAGATGACGGTGTTTACCAACCCTTTTTGAGAAACACATTGACTACCATGTCATAAAAATTAAATTTCACACATTTCTACATTGTTTTCAATTAAACCACTCATGTAATAGAAAGATTAGATATTGTAGTTTCTAATTCAACAAAAAATCCGAAATCATTATTTTTGACCACTCTGACTTTAGACGTGATTTCCCACGTTCAGGATTTGTGACATAATACCCAAAAGGAAGAATCGGGTCACAAATACTCTTAGAATATTTTTTTACATTTTCTTGCCATAAGTGGCGCAAAATAAAAAAATTATGACATTTTGTGCCTTTCATAAAAATGTGAAAACATCCTTTTGATCTACCAAAGACATTTTGAGCCATGAACAACTATGCCATTAAGTCCGAGCTAAAGAAATATATATTCTCTCTGTTGATCAGAAGTTAACCTTTACTTCAGGACATCTAACCCCGGTGACACACTAGTCATAGACCATACTGATGGCTACCTGTTGCACGGATGCAGTTATCCACTGCAGGCCTAATAGAGCATGGCATACTAGTTGTACGTGATCAAGTAGTGGTTCACTGCATGTCACACAACTTTGTACAACAGGCAGTCAAATGTATATAGAAAAGTGTGTCACCGGGCTTAGAGATGGATTTTTTTAAAGTTTGCCTTACCACAGGATCCTCTGGTTTCTTCTTAGCCAAATCTGTGAGACCTTTTAGCAATGTTGGGTTTACAGCTTTTGACAAGTAGTCTTTAGCAGCCTGTCCTGTAGCCACTGGCTCTACGATACCTGTTGATAAAATCACAACACTTGTCATTCATTCAATGCACCATAACTCATTTGAGTCTTATCTTGCACATGCTGCGACATGGCTCATTAGTAAACACTGACGGTTCCCCCACCGCATGCAACAATTAATGTTGTTGACCCCCTCAAGTTCATAATTGATAGCGTATTAAAGTATCCCCAAAAGTACCTCCTCCTCTTGTTCTTGTTCTTGTTGTTGTTCTTCTTCTTCAGGCTTAATTCCCTTTAGGGGTTGCTGGTGCAGATCCCTGCCCTTCATATTCTTTCGTCCAAGGCATCTTTATCCTCCACTTCTGTCGCCCTCATGTCTTCTCTCAAACAGTCTTTTCCTAGGTCTAGCCCTCCCTCTCTGTCCCACCACTGGCATATTTCTCACTCTTTTTCCAACATAGTCTTCCTCCTTTCTCAGGACACACCCATGTCATCTCAGTCCTTTCTCTCAATTTTTCTCCTGATATCAGCATTCTTTATTTTGTCTTTCCTGGGTTTACCCATTGCAAACATCAACATCTTCAGCTCTGTTGGAAATCATATGACACTGAGCTCACCTAGGACCAAAAATTAATGTATGGAACCCAAAAATATTTTCGCTATATCACAACAAAATGTGTTGTTATAGGCAGTAAGTACAGTTTACATAACAAAAAATCTGGACCAAAAATTCCTTTGTTTCACTATATGTGTGTTTGCTGTATTCTTGCTAAGGTCTGTATAAGTTGAATGTTAAAAATTTCGTAATTAAGAAAATACTTACTGTCAGGAAAAAAGAATCTGATTTCTCTCTGGGCACTACTGAAGCTGTCACTACCATGGAGAGCATTTCTTTGGTCGTCTGTGCCATAAATTGCCCTCAAGCTGAGGATGGTTTATCAAAACAAGTTAGCTGAAGTTTTGTGCTTTGTAAGTTATTCCATTTTATCACCACTATGTTTCTCTGCACCTTTTCCCTTCCATCATCATCATCATTGTTGTCGTCATTTTCATCATCATCATTATCCCCATTACAATAGCAAAAAAAAAACCCACCTGAGTGTAACTGTCATGCGTTACAATAGTGATAAAATCAACCAAGTCAAAAAAATTGATAGGGCTTTATTTGCACATAACTCCAAACTGATTTTTAAAATCATAACGTTTGGGAAAGAGATCATTTTGAAGATCTTTGAGCATTTCAAAAGTTTAAAGCCCAACAGATTTGTTCATGGTTTATCTTGACACAATACAAAATTCAACATTGAGTCCTTCATTGGAACTAACACATTGTATGAGGTACGGGGGGGCCTCATGGCGTAGCGGTTAATGCTTTGGCTTCGTGAGTAGAAGGCACTGGGGTTGAATCCCGACGATGCCATTGGGACTTTTTCCTTTGAACTTTCTTGCGTTTTATGGCTTTGCCCTGATGATTCCAATGGAATCAAGTCCTATTGGAGATGGACTATAATTCGGAGGTCCCGCCTTTGATATGACCTAAACTGTGTTGCCAAGGGCGTAAAACAAACAACTTTCAAGTGGATATCTATTCATTTAAAGACAGAGTGAGTAAATATGTACACCGGGTGGGTATTTTTTACACGCGAGTGATGCTAAAGATACAGTATAGCATTTATATAGTGCATGTCCATGTTCATGCTCTATAAGTTTTACAACAATGTTTCATTTACCTCCGGCAGGCCATTACATTCTAGTGTCTTTCTCAACTCTATGGTTAATATACAGTGTGAATTGCCAGTTAGATACTTTAGCACTAGCATTCTGACAAGATCGTTCACTGCTCTCGGCCAGGTACTCAACTACACATCCTTTCATTTTGATCAATGGGGTTAGATTTTAAGAAGAGGAAATTCACTTACCATTCAGGATGAGTCTGTCTTGCTTTGATTGTGTTTGTTGGGCCAATGAGTTCTCTCCAGTAAGAGATTGCTTGATCTTTGGCAATCATTAAAGTAATAATTGGGCCATTGCTCATGTAGGCAACGAGACTTGGGAAAAACAGCTTTCCATAGTGCTCAGCATAAAAGTCACTCGCTTGCTCAGGTGTAAGGTGAACTCTTCTTTTCTGTGGAAATACAAAGACCATAGATAATTTGGAGGAAGTAATCTGGCACTCAAATTGTAAATTGATTCTCAATCTTTCATACATAAAGCAGCATTGCCACAAAAAAGTACCCACAGATATCTGAATGCAAGCATATAGAAATCAAAAGCATTTCATAGAAAACAACTCTGGAGAATCTTCAACATATAATATAGACATCAAATTCCACTGTATCTACATTTAACCACAGTTCTAGTGGTGTAAAATATGATGCATAAAATTCTTTATTATTTAAAATTCATCTGTTATAGCTCATATCTAAGCTTTTAAGATTCCAAGTAATACAGTGCACAAATGATGAGTCATTGACAAGGAACACAATTTTTTTTTAAACCATGAATTCAATTAAAATGGCCACTAATAAACCATATATCTATTTAAAAAATATTTAAAAAAATTGTTTTATATCTTTCAATCAAATAGCTTAGGTAGACTATAGTTATCATGCCCATGTCCGCTCACCTCATCTATTATTTCATGATACAGTCAAACATTTGTTCCTGACGAAAATTCACCATTAGATTAGTCTTCCAATTTTCTTTACATCTTTTAAAAAAACCAGCACCCTCATTGTCCTAGATCAGAGCTTAAATCGGTTTCATCGGTCACCAACTGTGCGATAGCCTTCATTCTTAGCTCCCTCAGTAAGAATATGGAATTCCTGCTATTTTTCTTATTATCTTTCCAGTTAATAGCGTTTTTTTCTGTTTATGATACTCCAAAATTCTAATCTTGGAATTAAAACAGAACACAAGGGTAGGTGGACATGAGTAGGTACTCCTGGGGAACATGCCCGAAGGTAGTCCATGAATTCCAAATGATTTTCTTTCGTGCTGACGTTCCCGGCCAGCTGAATGTGACTGGATCAGTGAGCTATGCCTGTTAGGATGTGTGCGTAGTTGTTTGTAATACAGTTCTAGGGTTGAGTGAGTGGACATAGGTGGGATGACTTTAGGTACAAGATTTTCCAAATATCAAAATAGAGCCCTGACTGACATGTTCACACTGAGAAGCGTGTCCTGATAACTATTAATTACTTTGAGACAAATATTTAATGTGATATGAGGCAAAAATATATATTTAAATGATCCAGTCATTAGATAAACCATCATAAATGTAAGTTCATGTTACCTGCAAAATGGCAAAGCCAGACCTCAAAATTATGTCCTCGATTTCTTCTGCTTTATGTAAGGCGTCTGGTTTGATAATAGCTAAAGTTCTTTCAACATATATATGTGGACTTTCCATAGTTACTGATTGATCGTCTTCCCCTGTCATTTTTGATTGATTAGGCTCCAAATTTGATAGAATATCTAAAAAACCAACTGACAGCACTCAAGATGTTCCAACCACAGAAGTTGCTTGGCGACGTTTATTTTTGTCTCGTGTGAAATCTCGTTCCAAGCGATATCACCAGCGAGATGTTTACAGTTTACAAAAGATGGCGGCTTACTGCTAATACAGCTCCAGACATGATTTAGAAAACTGATCTTGGGGTTAGCTTGTATCAACTGATGATTGTTTACAAATGCCAAAGACCCTAAAGAATGGAATTGGTGAGCTTGTTCATATGACTTATGTTATTGAATTGTCTTAGTATTTTATTCACAACGATTCGTTAATAAATGTTCCAATGATCGAAATCGAATGAACAGAAGACGCCTAACTACTGAGATATTTGTTTTAGCGTGTGTAAGCGTAAGTCAGGATCAGTAAGTCCAGATTTGAATCGTTTACTCTATAGTCAACAAAGTAAGTCCTCAGAAGAAACGAAATATCGCAATATTGGCTAACTGACTGTTGATGAACCACCGGCATGATCATGATTATAATGAAGTTGAACTCTATCTATGACTGGTTCCTGTTTGTCATCATTCTGAATTTGATCATTTAATTTTGTTTTCAAAATTTTAATGGCTAAGAAAAGAATCTATGGTTACAAAAATGGGATGTTTTTTTAATACTATTCATTTTTTTGTTGAGAATATTCACTATTCACTCTTCACTTCATTGTCAGTCAGACAGAATTGTAGGATATGAATCTAGGTTAAGCATATTTAAACACATAATGTGTGCATAAACTCAAAATTGATTTTTCTATTCATTTGGATGCAATAGTAACTTAGCAAAGCAACCTGTGTCCAGTGATGGACATAGATTTGTTCCTCACCATCCACGCCTTGATCCATTTTTATGACAAGACTTAGGTACTTCTTGTGCTAGCTGCATAAAAATCCTGTGGAGAGGGTGGATCCATAAACTGTCGCCAATGAGAATACGAAACTTTGCAAAATTAAAAAATACTAAAGAAAATTTAAATATATTTTATATTGTGATATATCTGACTCATTTTTCTTCTCTTTTTTTTTCTTCATAGGGATCAGGCAAGAAAGTAACAAGTAAGTCAATTTAAATTGTATAAATGTAATGGATGAATTCTCAATGTTGTGTAAGTAGCTGAGGGGTTGTACTTTGTTTTTTTGATGCAAGGTGGAAGCAAATTTAGAGACTCCAGCTACCATGCTTGATTTAACTCATTACGCCAGAATGCGACTGGATGCCATGTACCTCTCTCCCCTCCCAACACGGCTGGATGCGCCATGAAACACACTTTCACTTTTGATGCATTGTAGGTAATCTCGCATTCTACAACACAAACACGTGTGTCTTGTGAACTGGGAGATCTCACAGATTTTATTGCAAAAAACTGATGTTTCTATCTATTTCTATTTTCTTTCTACACAGCGATTGAATTGAAGCGAAGATATTTGACTTTGCTTGACTTGTTAATTTCTGAATTTTTGATAGCACTAATCATGTAAATTCAAATTTTTTAAAAACAACACTTTTTTTTCCTGTTTTGGCTGTTGAAGGGAGTCCCCCACCTTATTTGTGACGCCTAAAGTCTACTGACCAATAGAAATCAAGTTTTTTTATCGTCTGTTGCAAAACACGACTTTCCATAGGTGACAGCATTATGAAACTCAAAATGCGTCGGTCAGGAATAAAGAGCGTACAATCTTACGTCTTCCGATGACCTAGATCTGATAAATGCGTTTAAATAATAAGATGTTTTTTGCCTCTATTGAAAAATGTTACTTGCTGTTAGAGAATTAAAGGGATGATATTGTCATTGTGGTCTTTGAGATGTAAGGGCATAAAACTTCAAACTTGATAACTTTATGGTTTTTGACTAGAAATTCTATAACAATGTTTATTGTTTCTTATTCTTTTTCAGAAAAAGACAATGATGATTTGGATGATATTCTCGGAGACCTTTTGTCAGCGGGTAATTTATGTTATTTTCCTCTCGTGTCCCCATTGAGGCAATAAAAACATAAAGTACATTCTTAATCTTTAAGCTTGTTGTATGTACGATTTTTATATGCTTGAATGTCTCCCTGAGAATGAGTGCCTCGAAAGAATGCAACACAGATGAAAATGAATCTCCTTAGATGGGAATGGTAGTATTTCTGTTGCAGGATGAATCACTCTCATGTCTTATGCTCCTGTTGACACTTTTATTAATGATATGACCACCGTTGAGGAGCTC
The DNA here is from genome assembly GCA_030265355.1 of Tritonia tetraquetra. Lineage (NCBI taxonomy): Eukaryota > Metazoa > Mollusca > Gastropoda > Nudibranchia > Tritoniidae > Tritonia > Tritonia tetraquetra. The sequence goes on along the minus strand of JARBEQ010155127.1, from coordinate 2,967 downwards.
TCTGGATGCCTTATTTCAGTTCATTTTTTAAAGAAAGAGGGGTACTGGGTTACTTGTCAAAGTCAATTGTGTTAGTTACGCTTTTTTGTATATCAGTATTAATAATTTAACAAATTAAGTTATATTATAATTTGATCTATTTATGATATATTTAAAAAATCAAATTTTATTTATAACCAGATTCTCCTCCCAAGAAACAATCAAACAGAAATGTAAGTTAAGATTCAGTTTCGTATTCTGTGCATGTTAATATAAACAGCTTGGAATAATGTTAGAACATTATTATGCTAACTTTGATGACAAATCAAAGTGAAATAAACCTTTAATGATGTTTATTTTGTTTACTATTTTCCTGAGAATTTTAGAGGAAAAAAAGGATTTTTTAACAGCCTTGAAGAATGTGTTTTGTTGGTTTTGGAGCAAAATAAAACGTTTACACAATAACTCATATCACTAACCTGAAACCTAGGCATTCTCTACAGACATGAAAGGCATTTTTAGTAATTTGGTAGACCATGAAATTAGATCTGCTAGCATTTATCTATTGTTAAGTGTTTGAAATGAAATTGATTTACTTCTTTCTTTATTTATCATTGACTGGTATACCTTTTGGTGTCAAGTTTATCTAGAATTAATAAACTTCCTCCACTTCTATTTCTTTTCTTTGCATCAACTAGAGTTATTTCTCTTTTCCTTACAATATTTACTTCTAAATTTTTCAATCCTTCACGATGGCAAACAGCAAAGTCCTGCAAGACAAAAAACTGGTAGTAGGAGAGGAGTCCAGTCTGGGTATGTATTTTTTTATCTTCTCTTGTGTGGATGTAGACATTATATTATCAGAGGTGTCACTTTTCCGGGAATTACCAGATTTCCGGCAGTCAAGAAATATCCAGCGGCATGTAATACAATAAATACCTAATTTCATCATGTTAGTTCAGTCCACTCCGGTTAATCATAAGTGCCGCTCAATCACAACTTTCCCCAAGAAACAGAATTGATTTATTGTATATAAAAAAGTCACTGGTTAATGACACCACTTTTGCCACTCCTGTTGTGTGTTCAATTAACCAGAGTTGACTAGTATACTTGTGAACGCAGTTTGTCCTGGATCTCTATCCATGGGGAAAAAGTTCAAGCAATTTTGACAGAGCCTGATGGCATCTCAGTGTTATTTAAAGAAGTAAAGAATAGCACTTATATAGCGCATATCCACGAAGTTCATCATGCTCTATGCGCTTTAAAATGTATAGTTTACCCCCCGGCAGGCCATAACACTCCTGTAGTTGTATAGATTATTTGTTTAGATAAAAATGTTTTCTCCATCGATTACCATTTGATAGTGTTAGTATTGCATACAAAATTTTTTGTGTTATGTCAAATTTAAAATTTTTACTTGTATCTATTGAAATCTATCTGGATTAGTGAAAGTTTCACTTCTACAATTTTCCCATAACAGAGTGAAAGATGACCAGTTCTACAGCTCAATGGCTTCTCTAGCTAACAGTGATGATGCTTCTGATGTGTCCGAGGCTGATGTCGGGAAGATGGCTGTTAACCTTGGGGTAATTTTGGTCACATCGGCCTCATCTATAAAATTAATAGAAGTTTGGATTGATGGATTCATATGTTATACATTAATCCCTTCTAGGTGGGTATTTCTACAGTGAAAGTATATTGACAGACTGACAGTGAAAGAGAGTGACTTAGGATTGTATCATATGTTTAGAAAAAATATTCTTCTATCACAGGGTCAACTCTATTTCTCACCATTATTATGTCAACTTACCCTTGTTATGATTGTGTACGTGGTGATGCTCCTAATTTGATTTTTTTTTTGGGGGGGGGGGCTTGTGGCATAGCAGTTAACGCTTTCGTGAGCAGAAAGTACTAGAGTTCGAATTTTTTCCTTTGAGCGTTCTTGAGTCTAATGGTTCTGACCCTGATGTTTCAATGGAACCAAGTTTTAGCAGAGATGGACTATGATTAGGAGGCCCCGCCTTTGATATAACCTAAAATGTGTTGCCAAGGGCGTAAAACTAACAACTTTTAAAAATTTGATTTTGTTTGCTGGGAATAATATTAAGCAAATGGATAATTTATTATTTCCTTACAAAGAGGGGAAGTAAATCTAACACTGAAAAGCATGACAGGAATTGATATATGTATAGAAAACAAGATGTCCTTTGTTGCAGGGTTTGGATGACATGGATGCTGATTTATTTGGGGGCAGCTTGAAAAATAAAAGCAGTACGGGACGCTCAAGTAAACCTACCACACCAAGGGCTACAACTCCCAGGTCCAAGAATGGAAGTCAAGGGCCGAAATCTCCTAAAAGAGGCCAGGTATTTATACGTTTAATAGAATGTCATACAGATTGAACAGGAGGGCGAAACAAGTAATAACTGTTTTTTAAGAGAATTGCCATGAAACCTTGTTATATTGCCAACTCAATGACCAAAGGAAAGCTGGCCTAGAGAGAGTGGCTTTATTTAAAAGATGATTGATTGAACAAATTATCAGATCCATACTGTGGCGAAAAGAAGGCCGCATGCGAGAATGGCATTTAACAGGAGACAGCATAACGCAGTTTTACTGTAGGTAAAAAGAATGAAAGCAGAGTGGCATTTTCTTTAGAATAATACAAAAAAGGAAGTGAAGCCCAATCACAATGTTAAAAGTTTTAAAAATGGAAGAAATGTCTTTAACATTGTGAGATTGAGATGATCACCTGCGTTTCTGAAATTTTGTTATCCTAGCATTTCCAGCTTTGTGTTCCATTGTGCTTAGTGGTGGGGGTGCCAGTGGTTTTGCTAGTATCTTGTGTGCCTTTCATGGCTGAACATGGGGCTAGTCCCAACACTTACTTACTTTACTTGAGCCCTTAGCCCCATCTGACTCTTCCTTGGGCCACCTTCTCTAGCTCTTTCCAGGTGTAGCCACCACTCTTAGCCTCTGCCAGTGTGC